>RXID01015516.1:0-34376 GCA_005019695.1 Trichopus zeylanicus subsp. travancoricus | reverse complement strand
AATATCTTCCGAATCCCCTACACGTATGCCTTCCCAATGAAGCTCGGGGAGGATATTCAGATGATCCTCGGCTGCAACTTCATCCGCGCCATGCAGGGCGGCGTGCGGATTGAAGGCAATACAGTGACGTGTTATAAAAACGTCACGACCATTCATACTCTTCCCTCTGTTCCCACTGCAGCAGCCATTGCAGAGCTGGATCTCGAAGAGGAGGAGTATCTTCACATTCAGGAAGCGGTACAATATGCCCTAACACAACCGCAACAGCAGCTCACCAAAAAGCTAAGCTCCATCCTGGAGGAACTGCGGCAACAGGGTTATATTGGTGATAACCCGCTCAAATACTGGGCCAAGAATCAGATCCTCTGCCAGCTTGACAGTAAGAATCCGGATTTCATTATTGAAGACCGGCCTCTGAAGCATATCACTCCACAAGCAAAAGCTGCATATGCGAAACATGTCAAAGCTCTCCTGGATCTTGGAGTCATCAGACCCAGCAACAGCCGGCATCGCACAACAGCGATTATTGTCAATTCCGGCACTTATATTGATCCCCAGACTGGTCAAGAAGTCAAAGGAAAAGAGCGCATGGTCTTTAATTATCGGCGCCTCAATGATATCACTCACAAGGACCAGTATAGTCTCCCTGGGATTAATACCATCCTACACAAGGTGAGTCGAAGCCGTATCTACTCCACATTTGACCTTAAGTCAGGTTTTCATCAAGTTGCCATGCATCCTGACTCGGTCGCTTGGACCGCCTTTTGGGTCCCCGATGGTCTCTACGAATGGCTAGTCATGCCATTCGGGTTAAAAAATGCACCTGCCATCTTCCAAAGGAAGATGGATTCTTGCTTCAAAGGAACCGAAGACTTTATTGCCGTCTACATCGATGATATTCTGGTATTCTCTTCCTCTGTAGCAGAACATGAACAACACTTGCAGACCATGCTTCAGATCTGCAAGACTTATGGGCTAATTCTGAGCCCAACCAAAATGAAGCTCGCGGTCTCCGAAGTCGAAGTTCTTGGGGCAGTGCTGGGTAACCAGCGGATCAAATTACAGCCCCATATTATCAAGAAGATCGCCACCTTTCAGGAACAAGAACTCTTGACCACAAAAGGGCTCCGAGCTTGGCTCGGAATACTGAATTACGCCCGGAATTATCTTCCCAATTTGGGAACATTACTCGGGCCACTCTACGCTAAGACCAGTCCAACCGGAGAAAAACGGTGGAATACTCAAGACTGGGACTTAGTAGCCAGAATCAAAGCACTGGTGCAGCAATTACCAGATCTAGAACTACCACCAGAACACAGCTACATGATTCTGGAAACAGACGGTTGTATGACCGGATGGGGTGGAATCTGCAAATGGAAACCACAGAAGTATGACCCCAAATCAACCGAAAAGATCTGCGCCTATGCCAGCGGCAAATTTCAGCCACTCAAATCAACAATTGATGCTGAGCTCTTTGCCGTGATGAATTCCTTAGAGGCGCTCAAAATATATTATTTGGACAAGGCTGAACTGACAATCCGGACGGACTGTCAGGCAATTATTAGTTTCTTCAATCAATCAGCCAACAACAAGCCTTCCCGTGTACGCTGGATGGCCTTCACAGATTATATCACAGGCACAGGACTGACGATGCAGTTCGAACATGTTCACGGAGGAGACAACCACCTGGCTGACACCCTCTCACGACTGATCACTGCCCTTGTCCTTTCAGGATGGCCTGTCCCAACAGATCTGGAGGCCCTCCATCTAATAGCCACCACCGTCCAGGAAGCACCACAAGCAGCCCCGCACATCATACAGAAATACCTTACAGCGGCCACTCTCTTGTGCAACACTATGACCAACAACTCCGGGACCTCCCCATGTCCCTCACCGAATATGATGCTACAAGAAGGCAGCTGCAACAATTGGAGCGCCAAAGTGCCCAAAACGCCCTTGCCGCCCTCCAACACTTCCGGGCCCTGTACGCCCTCAAGTTAGCAGAAGCAGCAAAGCGCGCAAAACACAAGACCACGGGTAACTTCTGGGCCCAGTGGTACCCTGTTCTCACACAAATCGACACACAACTCGAAACAGCAGTCAACCTCACCGCTGACTCAGCACAACGACTGCCTGCCTTCCTGTTCTGAACCGGACCAGCTTACTTGCGCGCGAAGCAAAGGAAACGCATCGCTACTTTACTTCAACCAGAAGGGATACCAGGGATTTTGCGGGTTTTTGCGGAAATGGAAATACTCAGAGAAGTTTTTGGCTAAGTTCTTGCGTGCCTTGCATGAAGGCCCAAGAGCTATATTTATAGCGGAAGGATACAACTGTGATAAGAGCTTACACCAAGAGGGGACAGCAGTGGGCTGCTGTTAGCTATCTTATCTACTTTACATAAAGAGGGATAAGGTGGCGATGCGTTTCTTCTGGTTGAAGTAAAGTAGCGATGCGTTTCTTCTTGTTGAAGTAAAGTAGCGATGCGTTTCCTTTGCTTCGCGCGCAAGTAAGCTGGTCCGGTTCAGAACAGGAAGGCAGGCAGTCGTTGTGCTGAGTCAGCTGTGAGGTTGACTGCTGTTTCGAGTTGTGTGTCGATTTGTGTGAGAACAGGGTACCACTGGGCCCAGACGTTACCCGTGGTCTTGTGTTTTGCGCGCTTTGCTGCTTCTGCTAACTTGAGGGCGTACAGGGCCCGGAAGTGTTGGAGGGCGGTAAGGGCGTTTTGGGCACTTTGGCGCTCCAATTGTTGCAGCTGCCTTCTTGTAGCATCATATTCGGTGAGGGACATGGGGAGGTCCCGGAGCTGACGGAGTTGTTGGTCATAGTGTTGCACAAGAGAGTGGCCGCTGTAAGGTATTTCTGTATGATGTGCGGGGCTGCTTGTGGTGCTTCCTGGACGGTGGTGGCTATTAGATGGAGGGCCTCCAGATCTGTTGGGACAGGCCATCCTGAAAAGACAAGGGCAGTGATCAGTCGTGAGAGGGGGTCAGCCAGGTGGTTGTCTCCTCCGTGAACATGTTCGAACTGCATCGTCAGTCCTGTGCCTGTGATATAATCTGTGAAGGCCATCCAGCGTACACGGGAAGGCTTGTTGTTGGCTGATTTATTGAAGAAACTAATAATTGCCTGACAGTCCGGCCGGATTGTCAGTTCAGCCTTGTCCAAATAATATATTTTGAGCGCCTCTAAGGAATTCATCACGGCAAAGAGCTCAGCATCAATTGTTGATTTGAGTGGCTGAAATTTGCCGCTGGCGTAGGCGCAGATCCTTTCGGTTGATTTGGGGCCATACTTCTGTGGTTTCCATTTGCAGATTCCACCCCATCCGGTCATACAACCGTCTGTTTCCAGAATCATGTAGCTGTGTGCTGGTGGTAGTTCTAGATCTGGTAATTGCTGCACCAGTGCTTTGATTCTGGCTACTAAGTCCCAGTCTTGAGTATTCCACCGTTTTTCTCCGGTTGGACTGGTCTTAGTGTAGAGTGGCCCGAGTAATGTTCCCAAATTGGGAATATAATTCCGGGCGTAATTCAGTATTCCGAGCCAGGCTCGGAGCCCTTTTGTGGTCAAGAGTTCTTGTTCCTGAAAGGTGGCGATCTTCTTGATAATATGGGGCTGCAATTTGATCCGCTGGTTACCCAGCACTGCCCCAAGAAATTCTACTTCGGAGACCGCGAGCTTCATTTTTGTTGGGCTCAGAATTAGCCCATAAGTCTTGCAGATCTGAAGCATGGTCTGCAAGTGTTGTTCATGTTCTGCTACAGAGGAAGAGAATACCAGAATATCATCGATGTAGACGGCAATAAAGTCTTCTGTTCCTTTGAAGCAAGAATCCATCTTCCTTTGTAAGATGGCAGGTGCATTTTTTAACCCGAATGGCATGACTAGCCATTCGTAGAGACCATCGGGGACCCAAAAGGCGGTCCAAGCGACCGAGTCAGGATGCATGGCAACTTGATGAAAACCTGACTTAAGGTCAAATTTGGAGTAGATACGGCTTCGACTCACCTTGTGTAGGATGGTATTAATCCCAGGGAGACTATACTGGTCCTTGTGGGTGATATCATTGAGGCGCCGATAATTAAAGACCATGCGCTCTTTTCCTTTGACTTCTTGACCAGTCTGGGGATCAATATAAGTGCCGGAATTGACAATAATCGCTGTTGTGCGATGCCGGCTTTTGCTGGGTCTGATGACTCCAAGATCCATGAGAGCTTTGACATGTTTCGCATATGCAGCTTTTGCTTGTGGAGTGATATGCTTCAGAGGCCGGTCTTCAATAATGAAATCCGGATTCTTAATGTCAAGCTGGCAGAGGATCTGATTCTTGGCCCAGTATTTGAGCGGGTTATCACCAATATAACCCTGTTGCCGCAGTTCCTCCAGGATGGAGCTTAGCTTTTTGGTGAGCTGCTGTTGCGGTTGTGTTACGGCATATGGTACCGCTTCCTGAATGTGAAGATACTCCTCCTCTTCGAGATCCAGCTCTGCAATGGCTGCTGCAGTGGGAACAGAGGGAAGAGTATGAATGGTCGTGACGTTTTTATAAAACGTCACTGTATTGCCTTCAATCCGCACGCCGCCCTGCATGGCGCGGATGAAGTTGCAGCCGAGGATCATCTGAATATCCTCCCCGAGCTTCATTGGGAAGGCATCCGTGTAGGGGATTCGGAAGATATTTTCCCCAATCAGCATTCGGCCAACTTTCAGTTTCTTGTTCGCCGAGGTTCGTGAATTGATGCCGCTAAAAGGTACTAGGAAGGGATTAGCTTCCAGGGCATCATCAGGAGCGACACCTTGGTCAATGCAACAGGTCGTTGCTCCTGTATCAAGGATGGCGTTAACCTCAAAGGGAACAACCTGAGGAATATTAAATTTCACCTTCAGGTTGTACAGCATATTTTTGGTTCGCCGTGGTTGTGGGGGAGGCACTTGAGCTTCTGCGGCTAGCAGCTGTTGTGTATTCTCCACGAGGAAAACGTGCAGATCTCCCCCCACGCTTCCAGGGGCGCAAGGGGTGGCCAGGTGGTCACGCTGGAGGTCATGACGTTCGAGTACGAGACGGTCAACCTCCATGGTAGCCTGTTCCAGGTCATGGTACTTCTGTTTCCAATGGTTCGCCTCTTGTTGTAATTGGCGGAGGCGGAGTGGCAAAGCATCATTTTCTGCCTGGGCTGTGGCGAGCTGTTGTTGTAACTGCGTCTGTTGCCCTTCACAAGCAGAAATGTACTGTTGTTGTTCAAGGAGTAAGGTTGTGGTGTCATACCTTGCTGTGGATGTTTGAGCAACAGGCACTCGCTTGTCAAAGGAATACGAACTGCAGCGGCCACACACAGTTAAGTGGCAGTTGGCACAGTGCATGCGATACCGCTTCTGGGATGGTGCTTGGCAGCAGCAGCATCGTTCATAAGCATCGGGAACATCGTTGTTGACGTCCCAGTAGTGACTGCAGTCGTATTGGGCTTGGGAAACACGGACCATGGCACGGTAACCGCCAGTAGGACCTATCCACCATGTCCGATCTTCTTCCCGGAACATAAAGATCTTCTCTTCCAAGATGGCTGTGTCTTCGTCTTCCGAGATGCTGTAAATAGCATCACTCGGGGCGTCCCCTTCTTGGACAGAGACAATTTCACAATCAGCTGGCAGTTCCAGCTGTTCAAACATGGCGACGCGTTTGACATTGCGTCGCTCATTAGGACATTCGCGAGCAAAATGTCCTTCTGCGCCACAGAGAAAGCACCGGCATCGTCGATTGCGGATGAGGTGCTTCTTTTTCTCTATTCTTGCATGTGAGGGGTGCGGCTTTCCTTTGTAAGTTGTGGATCGGCGGACACCAAACTTTCGTTTGGGTCTTTGATAATACCCCGGGATGGGTATGTCTTGGCAGAAGGAGAGATCCTTGAGGCCTCGGGTGAAGGCCGCTTCCTTGCATGCTTCTTCCAAATACTTGTATGTAAAGAGAATGCGTGGATATACACCAATAGTGTTACCTGGGTGTTTTGCTTCAAATGCTGCTTTAATCTTCTTTCCAATGTTCCCAGGCATTTTTGACCACAGCTTCTCTGATAATTCTGGGCCGGTGAACAGCCTACCGGTCCGAGAGGCAACCTGCATGTAATCAGTAAGAAACGGGATAATATCCCGTAAGTTATGGCAGGTCAGGCGTTCGAGATCCCTATAGGCCTCTTCTTGTATGGCTGTCGAGCCTTGGTAGGGATCTTCCAAGGCGAAGATGGTGCGGATTTGTGACAAGATGTTCTGCGTCCCATCCGCGCCATCGGCATGGTCCAGTAAGTGCTGATACTCCATGGGATAAGCCATCCGCCATTGGATCCATGCTAGTTTCTCAGATTCTCCCAGTAGGTTTTCAATGATCTCGGTTTTTGTCCGAGCGTCGGTAAAACCTTGTAGGGCTACTGTATTTTTGGTGATCGACTCCCAACGCATAAATACGTCGTTGAATTGGCCAATTTGCAGGGGCATGACGAAGATTGCCCCAGATTGCTGTTGAGCCGAAGGGAGGTTCCACCATTCTGACGTATTTTTTGCTTTAAACCTCAGGTTCTTTGGGATGTAGTTTTCCACCGTTGGTCCGTGGCGTGGACCAGGGTCAGTTCTTGCCGCTGGCGGGTAGTTGACTGGACCCATCGGGGAATCAACCGGAGGCCTGTATTCGGACACAATGGACGAAGAGCAAAGCCGTTCAGTTGGCTTTGCCTGTTGTGGTGCCCGTTGCGGATAGTCCATATCCCAGCTATCTTCACCGAGAGTAGCAAGGATTTCATGATCATGATAATACTGTAAATACTCACAGGATTCTTCCGGATCTGTAGTCGGGTTGGACATATCTTCCTGAGGCGAGGTGGCGATTAAGTGGAAGTTGTCATCAGCCTCCTCCTGCGGTGGATCCATGGACCGGAGTACAGAGGCCCCTGGGCGTGTATCTCCTGCATGGGTTCCGCAGGGTGGAGTCTGGCTACTGCTCCCTTTTGGTCGCCACTCTTGCCGCTGTTGAGTCAGGCGCTGGCGCCACTTTCGTGCTGGCATCACTTTACGGGTTGTCTGTCGCCTTCTGGTACTGGTCTGTTGCTGTTGAGTTATTTCTTGTGCAGCTGGGCTAGGATCAACATCCCATCCGGTAAGGATCATGGGGAAGGGCTCGAAGTAAGAGGGAGGTGCTGCATACCTGACATAATAGTCAAATTTGCCACTGGGTTCCCCCAGGGTATCCCATCTTGCTTCGGGTTCTGCTTTTTGTAGGTCCTGGAGTAGGACGGCAACAATCTCAGTGTCCTCTTCCTCTAGTGCATCAGAGGGAGGAATGGAGGCATACTGGTTGAAGCTCAAGGACACTCGTCCATCCAAGAGCGTATGACATGTGACTTCCGAGGGTGTCAGGGGTACTGGGATAACGCGAGAAGGCTGGAGAAGCCAGTTCATCCCGCATAATTGTTCTGTTGAGTACCGCTTCCCTGGGAGAGCATGTATCCCATGACTAGCCAGATAGTCAATAACGCCTGTGACCTCATAGGCAAAGGCCACATTCGGGGTGTTCGAGAGACGCCCGATAAGTCCTCGGGTTATGAGTAAGTTTGCTTCACCACACCGCCAAGTGTCATAGCCACGAGTAAGCAGGGAGATCTGTATATTCCTGTAAAAGTCACCAAGTGTAAGCATCGTATCAGGAATGATATACACCAGCTGACTTCCCTGTGTCAGGTCTACTTCCATAGTGGCGATTAAGGCTTTGTCACCATGCCATCGGTTGTCTCGGAACACAACAAGGGCCATCGTGCCCTCGGCATGTCGATGGAGGATCTGTAATCGAACCTGCATCACGCCAAGATGAATAAACTTCATCTTACTGTGTACCAGCTGTTGATAACTTTCTTCTTGAATAAAATTGCGGTCCACTTGTGCGTCTCCTACGCAGCTGATGGACTCTTCAGAACGATGCATATACACCCTATGGTGATCATCGTCTGTGCGGGAATGATAAAGGACTTCGGCGGGGGCGATAGCTGCCCTCTCCCGCATCGAGAGTCGCAATTGTTCCTGGGGGTCAAGATGTTGTTCCAGGAGATGTTCCGTTGGTTGGCCTGTGAGACGGCGGAATATCCGTCGTGTGGCCTGCTGTGTGTTGTACAGTCGGCGTTTGTTTCGCCGGTAGTCCCGGATTTGGTCCTCGACCAAGGGCTGGGGCTGTTGTTCCTGCAGCCGAACCTGAGAGGTTGCCATTTAATTTGGCTTGTTCCTCCTGCAAAATAAGCAAAGGGTCCTTGTTCACAAGTAGTCTCCCACGTGGTTCGGGAGGTCGTACTTTTGGACCGAGCGACAACTGCTCAAGTCGTGTGAGGAGGGACTCAGGAACAGAGTTCCTTGGTTGTCGTGTTCTTAGGAACTGGAGATCACTCTGAATTTCTTTCAGGGTCTCTGCTATTTGCACCAGGAGCTGGAGTTGAGTATTGTTTTGTTTGAGAATGGCGATATTTTGGGCAGAGGTGCTAAGACACTCACTTGGTTTGACAAAACCGGTTGCTGGGTGATCAATCGGTTCTACGGCCTTCAAGGCTTCTTGGTAAGAGCTGGTTGTTTTAGCTGGCAAGAAAGTGTTCATACACAAACAGGGACGGAGATGAAGAAGAGAAACAGTCTAAGTACTCGAGAGTCCAAGTGTGTGGTATCGATCCTTCCGTATCGAACAAGAGATGAGTACTAGGAGGATGTCAAAGGCTTTGCCAAGTATCAGTCCTGCTCATCCGACTGGCAGCTACTGCCTCTTGCAGATTTACGCGCACTGCGGCCTTTTGCAGTTCAGACACTAAGCTTGGCAGAAGACATACTTCAGTCTCCTTCTCACCTAAACCAGGGTTACCTACTTCTTTCCCAATATTGACCTTGCGGTGGACTTATTAGGTCCAGCCTCTGTGCCACCCGAGGGGTCAATCCAGGATTTTTCGGCACACGATGGTCTGGGTAGTAACGGCCATACGGTTGGAAACCAACACACTCGCCCCTAAAGAGTACCTAGACCGAAGGGGTTTTACTCAGCCATGGAAAGAACTGAGCTCTGATACCAGGGATTTTGCGGGTTTTTGCGGAAATGGAAATACTCAGAGAAGTTTTTGGCTAAGTTCTTGCGTGCCTTGCATGAAGGCCCAAGAGCTATATTTATAGCGGAAGGATACAACTGTGATAAGAGCTTACATCAAGAGGGGACAGCAGTGGGCTGCTGTTAGCTATCTTATCTACTTTACATAAAGAGGGATAAGGTGGCGATGCGTTTCTTCTGGTTGAAGTAAAGTAGCGATGCGTTTCTTCTGGTTGAAGTAAAGTAGCGATGCGTTTCTTCTGGTTGAAGTAAAGTAGCGATGCGTTTCCTTTGCTTCGCGCGCAAGTAAGCTGGTCCGGTTCAGAACAGGAAGGCAGGCAGTCGTTGTGCTGAGTCAGCTGTGAGGTTGACTGCTGTTTCGAGTTGTGTGTCGATTTGTGTGAGAACAGGGTACCACTGGGCCCAGAAGTTACCCGTGGTCTTGTGTTTTGCGCGCTTTGCTGCTTCTGCTAACTTGAGGGCGTACAGGGCCCGGAAGTGTTGGAGGGCGGTAAGGGCGTTTTGGGCACTTTGGCGCTCCAATTGTTGCAGCTGCCTTCTTGTAGCATCATATTCGGTGAGGGACATGGGGAGGTCCCGGAGATGACGGAGTTGTTGGTCATAGTGTTGCACAAGAGAGTGGCCGCTGTAAGGTATTTCTGTATGATGTGCGGGGCTGCTTGTGGTGCTTCCTGGACGGTGGTGGCTATTAGATGGAGGGCCTCCAGATCTGTTGGGACAGGCCATCCTGAAAAGACAAGGGCAGTGATCAGTCGTGAGAGGGTGTCAGCCAGGTGGTTGTCTCCTCCGTGAACATGTTCGAACTGCATCGTCAGTCCTGTGCCTGTGATATAATCTGTGAAGGCCATCCAGCGTACACGGGAAGGCTTGTTGTTGGCTGATTTATTGAAGAAACTAATAATTGCCTGACAGTCCGTCCGGATTGTCAGTTCAGCCTTGTCCAAATAATATATTTTGAGCGCCTCTAAGGAATTCATCACGGCAAAGAGCTCAGCATCAATTGTTGATTTGAGTGGCTGAAATTTGCCGCTGGCGTAGGCGCAGATCCTTTCGGTTGATTTGGGGTCATACTTCTGTGGTTTCCATTTGCAGATTCCACCCCATCCGGTCATACAACCGTCTGTTTCCAGAATCATGTAGCTGTGTTCTGGTGGTAGTTCTAGATCTGGTAATTGCTGCACCAGTGCTTTGATTCTGGCTACTAAGTCCCAGTCTTGAGTATTCCACCGTTTTTCTCCGGTTGGACTGGTCTTAGCGTAGAGTGGCCCGAGTAATGTTCCCAAATTGGGAATATAATTCCGGGCGTAATTCAGTATTCCGAGCCAAGCTCGGAGCCCTTTTGTGGTCAAGAGTTCTTGTTCCTGAAAGGTGGCGATCTTCTTGATAATATGGGGCTGTAATTTGATCCGCTGGTTACCCAGCACTGCCCCAAGAAATTCGACTTCGGAGACCGCGAGCTTCATTTTGGTTGGGCTCAGAATTAGCCCATAAGTCTTGCAGATCTGAAGCATGGTCTGCAAGTGTTGTTCATGTTCTGCTACAGAGGAAGAGAATACCAGAATATCATCGATGTAGACGGCAATAAAGTCTTCTGTTCCTTTGAAGCAAGAATCCATCTTCCTTTGGAAGATGGCAGGTGCATTTTTTAACCCGAATGGCATGACTAGCCATTCGTAGAGACCATCGGGGACCCAAAAGGCGGTCCAAGCGACCGAGTCAGGATGCATGGCAACTTGATGAAAACCTGACTTAAGGTCAAATTTGGAGTAGATACGGCTTCGACTCACCTTGTGTAGGATGGTATTAATCCCAGGGAGACTATACTGGTCCTTGTGAGTGATATCATTGAGGCGCCGATAATTAAAGACCATGCGCTCTTTTCCTTTGACTTCTTGACCAGTCTGGGGATCAATATAAGTGCCGGAATTGACAATAATCGCTGTTGTGCGATGCCGGCTTTTGCTGGGTCTGATGACTCCAAGATCCAGGAGAGCTTTGACATGTTTCGCATATGCAGCTTTTGCTTGTGGAGTGATATGCTTCAGAGGCCGGTCTTCAATAATGAAATCCGGATTCTTAATGTCAAGCTGGCAGAGGATCTGATTCTTGGCCCAGTATTTGAGCGGGTTATCACCAATATAACCCTGTTGCCGCAGTTCCTCCAGGATGGAGCTTAGCTTTTTGGTGAGCTGCTGTTGCGGTTGTGTTACGGCATATTGTACCGCTTCCTGAATGTGAAGATACTCCTCCTCTTCGAGATCCAGCTCTGCAATGGCTGCTGCAGTGGGAACAGAGGGAAGAGTATGAATGGTCGTGACGTTTTTATAAAACGTCACTGTATTGCCTTCAATCCGCACGCCGCCCTGCATGGCGCGGATGAAGTTGCAGCCGAGGATCATCTGAATATCCTCCCCGAGCTTCATTGGGAAGGCATACGTGTAGGGGATTCGGAAGATATTTTCCCCAATCAGCATTCGGCCAACTTTCAGTTTCTTGTTCGCCGAGGTTCGTGAATTGATGCCGCTAAAATGTACTAGGAAGGGATTAGCTTCCAGGGCATCATCAGGAGCGACACCTTGGTCAATGCAACAGGTCGTTGCTCCTGTATCAAGGATGGCGTTAACCTCAAAGGGAACAACCTGAGGAATATTAAATTTCACCTTCAGGTTGTACAGCATATTTTTGGTTCGCCGTGGTTGTGGGGGAGGCACTTGAGCTTCTGCGGCTAGCAGCTGTTGTGTATTCTCCACGAGGAAAACGTGCAGATCTCCCACCACGCTTCCAGGGGCGCAAGGGGTGGCCAGGTGGTCACGCTGGAGGTCATGACGTTCGAGTACGAGACGGTCAACCTCCATGGTAGCCTGTTCCAGGTCATGGTACTTCTGTTTCCAATGGTTCGCCTCTTGTTGTAATTGGCGGAGGCGGAGTTGCAAAGCATCATTTTCTGCCTGGGCTGTGGCGAGCTGTTGTTGTAACTGCGTCTGTTGCCCTTCACAAGCAGAAATGTACTGTTGTTGTTCAAGGAGTAAGGTTGTGGTGTCATACCTTGCTGTGGATGTTTGAGCAACAGGCACTCGCTTGTCAAAGTAATACGAACTGCAGCGGCCACACACAGTTAAGTGGCAGTTGGCACAGTGCATGCGATACCGCTTCTGGGATGGTGCTTGGCAGCAGCAGCATCGTTCATAAGCATCGGGAACATCGTTGTTGACGTCCCAGTAGTGACTGCATTCGTATTGGGCTTGGGAAACACGGACCATGGCACGGTAACCGCCAGTAGGACCTATCCACCATGTCCGATCTTCTTCCCGGAACATAAAGATCTTCTCTTCCAAGATGGCTGTGTCTTCGTCTTCCGAGATGCTGTAAATAGCATCACTCGGGTCGTCCCCTTCTTGGACAGAGACAATTTCACAATCAGCTGGCAGTTCCAGCTGTTCAAACATGGCGACGCGTTTGACATTGCGTCGCTCATTAGGACATTCGCGAGCAAAATGTCCTTCTTCGCCACAGAGAAAGCACCGGCATCGTCGATTGCGGATGAGGTGCTTCTTTTTCTCTATTCTTGCATGTGAGGGGTGCGGCTTTCCTTTGTAAGTTGTGGATCGGCGGACACCAAACTTTCGTTTGGGTCTTTGATAATACCCCGGGATGGGTATGTCTTGGCAGAAGGAGAGATCCTTGAGGGCTCGGGTGAAGGCCGCTTCCTTGCATGCTTCTTCCAAATACTTGTATGTAAAGAGAATGCGTGGATATACACCAATAGTGTTACCTGGGTGTTTTGCTTCAAATGCTGCTTTAATCTTCTTTCCAATGTTCCCAGGCATTTTTGACCACAGCTTCTCTGATAATTCTGGGCCGGTGAACAGCCTACCGGTCCGAGAGGCAACCTGCATGTAATCATTAAGAAACGGGATAATATCCCGTAAGTTATGGCAGGTCAGGCGTTCGAGATCCCTATAGGCCTCTTCTTGTATGGCTGTCGAGCCTTGGTAGGGATCTTCCAAGGCGAAGATGGTGCGGATTTGTGACAAGATGTTCTGCGTCCCATCCGCGCCATCGGCATGGTCCAGTAAGTGCTGATACTCCATGGGATAAGCCATCCGCCATTGGATCCATGCTAGTTTCTCAGATTCTCCCAGTAGGTTTTCAATGAACTCGGTTTTTGTCCGAGCGTCGGTAAAACCTTGTAGGGCTACTGTATTTTTGGTGATCGACTCCCAACGCATAAATACGTCGTTGAATTGGCCAATTTGCAGGGGCATGACGAAGATTGCCCCAGATTGCTGTTGAGCCGAAGGGAGGTTCCACCATTCTGACGTATTTTTTGCTTTAAACCTCAGGTTCTTTGGGATGTAGTTTTCCACCGTTGGTCCGTGGCTTGGACCAGGGTCAGTTCTTGCCGCTGGCGGGTAGTTGACTGGACCCATCGTGGAATCAACCGGAGGCCTGTATTCGGACACAATGGACGAAGAGCAAAGCCGTTCAGTTGGCTTTGCCTGTTGTGGTGCCCGTTGCGGATAGTCCATATCCCAGCTATCTTCACCGAGAGTAGCAAGGATTTCATGATCATGATAATACTGTAAATACTCACAGTATTCTTCCGGATCTGTAGTCGGGTTGGACATATCTTCCTGAGGCCAGGTGGCGATTAAGTGGAAGTTGTCATCAGCCTCCTCCTGCGGTGGATCCATGGACCGGAGTACAGAGGCCCCTGGGCGTGTATCTCCTGCATGGGTTCCGCAGGGTGGAGTCTGGCTACTGCTCCCTTTTGGTCGCCACTCTTGCCGCTGTTGAGTCAGGCGCTGGCGCCACTTTCGTGCTGGCATCACTTTACGGGTTTTCTGTCGCCTTCTGGTACTGGTCTGTTGCTGTTGAGTTATTTCTTGTGCAGCTGGGCTAGGATCAACATCCCATCCGGTAGGGATCATGGGGAAGGGCTCGAAGTAAGAGGGAGGTGCTGCATACCTGACATAATAGTCAAATTTGCCACTGGGTTCCCCCAGGGTATCCCATCTTGCTTCGGGTTCTGCTTTTTGTAGGTCCTGGAGTAGGACGGCAACAATCTCAGTGTCCTCTTCCTCTAGTGCATCAGAGGTAGGAATGGAGGCATACTGGTTGAAGCTCAAGGACACTCGTCCATCCAAGAGCGTATGACATGTGACTTCCGAGGGTGTCAGGGGTACTGGGATAACGCGAGAAGGCTGGAGAAGCCAGTTCATCCCGCATAATTGTTCTGTTGAGTACCGCTTCCCAGGGAGAGCATGTATCCCATGACTAGCCAGATAGTCAATAACGCCTGTGACCTCATAGGCAAAGGCCACATTCGGGGTGTTCGAGAGACGCCCGATAAGTCCTCGGGTGATGAGTAAGTTTGCTTCACCACACCGCCAAGTGTCATAGCCACGAGTAAGCAGGGAGATCTGTATATTCCTGTAAAAGTCACCAAGTGTAAGCATCATATCAGGAATGATATACACCAGCTGACTTCCCTGTGTCAGGTCTACTTCCATAGTGGCGATTAAGGCTTTGTCACCATGCCATCGGTTGTCTCGGAACACAACAAGGGCCATCGTGCCCTCGGCATGTCGATGGAGGATCTGTAATCGAACCTGCATCACGCCAAGATGAATAAACTTCATCTTACTGTGTACCAGCTGTTGATAACTTTCTTCTTGAATAAAATTGCGGTCCACTTGTGCGTCTCCTACGCAGCTGATGGACTCTTCAGAACGATGCATATACACCCTATGGTGATCATCGTCTGTGCGGGAATGATAAAGGACTTCGGCGGGGGCGATAGCTGCCCTCTCCCGCATCGAGAGTCGCAATTGTTCCTGGGGGTCAAGATGTTGTTCCAGGAGATGTTCCGTTGGTTGGCCTGTGAGACGGCGGAATATCCGTCGTGTGGCCTGCTGTGTGTTGTACAGTCGGCGTTTGTTTCGCCGGTAGTCCCGGATTTGGTCCTCGACCAAGGGCTGGGGCTGTTGTTCCTGCAGCCGAACCTGAGAGGTTGCCATTTAATTTGGCTTGTTCCTCCTGCAAAATAAGCAAAGGGTCCTTGTTCACAAGTAGTCTCCCACGTGGTTCGGGAGGTCGTACTTTTGGACCGAGCGACAACTGCTCAAGTCGTGTGAGGAGGGACTCAGGAACAGAGTTCCTTGGTTGTCGTGTTCTTAGGAACTGGAGATCACTCTGAATTTCTTTCAGGGTCTTTGGTTTGACAAAACCGGTTGCTGGGTGATCAATCGGTTCTACGGCCTTCAAGGCTTCTTGGTAAGAGCTGGTTGTTTTAGCTGGCAAGAAAGTGTTCATACACAAACAGGGACGGAGATGAAGAAGAGAAACAGTCTAAGTACTCGAGAGTCCAAGTGTGTGGTATCGATCCTTCCGTATCGAACAAGAGATGAGTACTAGGAGGATGTCAAAGGCTTTGCCAAGTATCAGTCCTGCTCATCCGACTGGCAGCTACTGCCTCTTGCAGATTTACGCGCACTGCGGCCTTTTGCAGTTCAGACACTAAGCTTGGCAGAAGACATACTTCAGTCTCCTTCTCACCTAAACCAGGGTTACCTACTTCTTTCCCAATATTGACCTTGCGGTGGACTTATTAGGTCCAGCCTCTGTGCCACCCGAGGGGTCAATCCAGGATTTTTCGGCACACGATGGTCTGGGTAGTAACGGCCATACGGTTGGAAACCAACACACTCGCCCCTAAAGAGTACCTAGACCGAAGGGGTTTTACTCAGCCATGGAAAGAACTGAGCTCTGATACCAGGGATTTTGCGGGTTTTTGCGGAAATGGAAATACTCAGAGAAGTTTTTGGCTAAGTTCTTGCGTGCCTTGCATGAAGGCCCAAGAGCTATATTTATAGCGGAAGGATACAACTGTGATAAGAGCTTACATCAAGAGGGGACAGCAGTGGGCTGCTGTTAGCTATCTTATCTACTTTACATAAAGAGGGATAAGGTGGCGATGCGTTTCTTCTGGTTGAAGTAAAGTAGCGATGCGTTTCTTCTGGTTGAAGTAAAGTAGCGATGCGTTTCCTTTGCTTCGCGCGCAAGTAAGCTGGTCCGGTTCAGAACAGGAAGGCAGGCAGTCGTTGTGCTGAGTCAGCTGTGAGGTTGACTGCTGTTTCGAGTTGTGTGTCGATTTGTGTGAGAACAGGGTACCACTGGGCCCAGAAGTTACCCGTGGTCTTGTGTTTTGCGCGCTTTGCTGCTTCTGCTAACTTGAGGGCGTACCGGGCCCGGAAGTGTTGGAGGGCGGTAAGGGCGTTTTGGGCACTTTGGCGCTCCAATTGTTGCAGCTGCCTTCTTGTAGCATCATATTCGGTGAGGGACATGGGGAGGTCCCGGAGATGACGGAGTTGTTGGTCATAGTGTTGCACAAGAGAGTGGCCGCTGTAAGGTCTTTCTGTATGATGTGCGGGGCTGCTTGTGGTGCTTCCTGGACGGTGGTGGCTATTAGATGGAGGGCCTCCAGATCTGTTGGGACAGGCCATCCTGAAAAGACAAGGGCAGTGATCAGTCGTGAGCGGGTGTCAGCCAGGTGGTTGTCTCCTCCGTGAACATGTTCGAACTGCATCGTCAGTCCTGTGCCTGTGATATAATCTGTGAAGGCCATCCAGCGTACACGGGAAGGCTTGTTGCTGGCTGATTTATTGAAGAAACTAATAATTGCCTGACAGTCCGTCCGGATTGTCAGTTCAGCCTTGTCCAAATAATATATTTTGAGCGCCTCTAAGGAATTCATCCCTGGTATCAGAGCTCAGTTCTTTCCATGGCTGAGTAAAACCCCTTCGGTCTAGGTACTCTTTAGGGGCGAGTGTGTTGGTTTCCAACCGTATGGCCGTTACTACCCAGACCATCGTGTGCCGAAAAATCCTGGATTGACCCCTCGGGTGGCACAGAGGCTGGACCTAATAAGTCCACCGCAAGGTCAATATTGGGAAAGAAGTAGGTAACCCTGGTTTAGGTGAGAAGGAGACTGAAGTATGTCTTCTGCCAAGCTTAGTGTCTGAACTGCAAAAGGCCGCAGTGCGCGTAAATCTGCAAGAGGCAGTAGCTGCCAGTCGGATGAGCAGGACTGATACTTGGCAAAGCCTTTGACATCCTCCTAGTACTCATCTCTTGTTCGATACGGAAGGATCGATACCACACACTTGGACTCTCGAGTACTTAGACTGTTTCTCTTCTTCATCTCCGTCCCTGTTTGTGTATGAACACTTTCTTGCCAGCTAAAACAACCAGCTCTTACCAAGAAGCCTTGAAGGCCGTAGAACCGATTGATCACCCAGCAACCGGTTTTGTCAAACCAAGTGAGTGTCTTAGCACCTCTGCCCAAAATATCGCCATTCTCAAACAAAACAATACTCAACTCCAGCTCCTGGTGCAAATAGCAGAGACCCTGAAAGAAATTCAGAGTGATCTCCAGTTCCTAAGAACACGACAACCAAGGAACTCTGTTCCTGAGTCCCTCCTCACACGACTTGAGCAGTTGTCGCTCGGTCCAAAAGTACGACCTCCCGAACCACGTGGGAGACTACTTGTGAACAAGGACCCTTTGCTTATTTTGCAGGAGGAACAAGCCAAATTAAATGGCAACCTCTCAGGTTCGGCTGCAGGAACAACAGCCCCAGCCCTTGGTCGAGGACCAAATCCGGGACTACCGGCGAAACAAACGCCGACTGTACAACACACAGCAGGCCACACGACGGATATTCCGCCGTCTCACAGGCCAACCAACGGAACATCTCCTGGAACAACATCTTGACCCCCAGGAACAATTGCGACTCTCGATGCGGGAGAGGGCAGCTATCGCCCCCGCCGAAGTCCTTTATCATTCCCGCACAGACGATGATCACCATAGGGTGTATATGCATCGTTCTGAAGAGTCCATCAGCTGCGTAGGAGACGCACAAGTGGACCGCAATTTTATTCAAGAAGAAAGTTATCAACAGCTGGTACACAGTAAGATGAAGTTTATTCATCTTGGCGTGATGCAGGTTCGATTACAGATCCTCCATCGACATGCCGAGGGCACGATGGCCCTTGTTGTGTTCCGAGACAACCGATGGCATGGTGACAAAGCCTTAATCGCCACTATGGAAGTAGACCTGACACAGGGAAGTCAGCTGGTGTATATCATTCCTGATATGATGCTTACACTTGGTGACTTTTACAGGAATATACAGATCTCCCTGCTTACTCGTGGCTATGACACTTGGCGGTGTGGTGAAGCAAACTTACTCCTCACCCGAGGACTTATCGGGCGTCTCTCGAACACCCCGAATGTGGCCTTTGCCTATGAGGTCACAGGCGTTATTGACTATCTGGCTAGTCATGGGATACATGCTCTCCCTGGGAAGCGGTACTCAACAGAACAATTATGCGGGATGAACTGGCTTCTCCAGCCTTCTCGCGTTATCCCAGTACCCCTGACACCCTCGGAAGTCACATGTCATACGCTCTTGGATGGACGAGTGTCCTTGAGCTTCAACCAGTATGCCTCCATTCCTACCTCTGATGCACTAGAGGAAGAGGACACTGAGATTGTTGCCGTCCTACTCCAGGACCTACAAAAAGCAGAACCCGAAGCAAGATGGGATACCCTGGGGGAACCCAGTGGCAAATTTGACTATTATGTCAGGTATGCAGCACCTCCCTCTTACTTCGAGCCCTTCCCCATGATCCCTACCGGATGGGATGTTGATCCTAGCCCAGCTGCACAAGAAATAACTCAACAGCAACAGACCAGTACCAGAAGGCGACAGAAAACCCGTAAAGTGATGCCAGCACGAAAGTGGCGCCAGCGCCTGACTCAACAGCGGCAAGAGTGGCGACCAAAAGGGAGCAGTAGCCAGACTCCACCCTGCGGAACCCATGCAGGAGATACACGCCCAGGGGCCTCTGTACTCCGGTCCATGGATCCACCGCAGGAGGAGGCTGATGACAACTTCCACTTAATCGCCACCTGGCCTCAGGAAGATATGTCCAACCCGACTACAGATCCGGAAGAATACTGTGAGTATTTACAGTATTATCATGATCATGAAATCCTTGCTACTCTCGGTGAAGATAGCTGGGATATGGACTATCCGCAACGGGCACCACAACAGGCAAAGCCAACTGAACGGCTTTGCTCTTCGTCCATTGTGTCCGAATACAGGCCTCCGGTTGATTCCACGATGGGTCCAGTCAACTACCCGCCAGCGGCAAGAACTGACCCTGGTCCAAGCCACGGACCAACGGTGGAAAACTACATCCCAAAGAACCTGAGGTTTAAAGCAAAAAATACGTCAGAATGGTGGAACCTCCCTTCGGCTCAACAGCAATCTGGGGCAATCTTCGTCATGCCCCTGCAAATTGGCCAATTCAACGACGTATTTATGCGTTGGGAGTCGATCACCAAAAATACAGTAGCCCTACAAGGTTTTACCGACGCTCGGACAAAAACCGAGTTCATTGAAAACCTACTGGGAGAATCTGAGAAACTAGCATGGATCCAATGGCGGATGGCTTATCCCATGGAGTATCAGCACTTACTGGACCATGCCGATGGCGCGGATGGGACGCAGAACATCTTGTCACAAATCCGCACCATCTTCGCCTTGGAAGATCCCTACCAAGGCTCGACAGCCATACAAGAAGAGGCCTATAGGGATCTCGAACGCCTGACCTGCCATAACTTACGGGATATTATCCCGTTTCTTAATGATTACATGCAGGTTGCCTCTCGGACCGGTAGGCTGTTCACCGGCCCAGAATTATCAGAGAAGCTGTGGTCAAAAATGCCTGGGAACATTGGAAAGAAGATTAAAGCAGCATTTGAAGCAAAACACCCAGGTAACACTATTGGTGTATATCCACGCATTCTCTTTACATACAGTATTTGGAAGAAGCATGCAAGGAAGCGGCCTTCACCCGAGCCCTCAAGGATCTCTCCTTCTGCCAAGACATACCCATCCCGGGGTATTATCAAAGACCCAAACGAAAGTTTGGTGTCCGCCGATCCACAACTTACAAAGGAAAGCCGCACCCCTCACATGCAAGAATAGAGAAAAAGAAGCACCTCATCCGCAATCGACGATGCCGGTGCTTTCTCTGTGGCGAAGAAGGACATTTTGCTCGCGAATGTCCTAATGAGCGACGCAATGTCAAACGCGTCGCCATGTTTGAACAGCTGGAACTGCCAGCTGATTGTGAAATTGTCTCTGTCCAAGAAGGGGACGACCCGAGTGATGCTATTTACAGCATCTCGGAAGACGAAGACACAGCCATCTTGGAAGAGAAGATCTTTATGTTCCGGGAAGAAGATCGGACATGGTGGATAGGTCCTACTGGCGGTTACCGTGCCATGGTCCGTGTTTCCCAAGCCCAATACGAATGCAGTCACTACTGGGACGTCAACAACGATGTTCCCGATGCTTATGAACGATGCTGCTGCTGCCAAGCACCATCCCAGAAGCGGTATCGCATGCACTGTGCCAACTGCCACTTAACTGTGTGTGGCCGCTGCAGTTCGTATTACTTTGACAAGCGAGTGCCTGTTGCTCAAACATCCACAGCAAGGTATGACACCACAACCTTACTCCTTGAACAACAACAGTACATTTCTGCTTGTGAAGGGCAACAGACGCAGTTACAACAACAGCTCGCCACAGCCCAGGCAGAAAATGATGCTTTGCAACTCCGCCTCCGCCAATTACAACAAGAGGCGAACCATTGGAAACAGAAGTACCATGACCTGGAACAGGCTACCATGGAGGTTGACCGTCTCGTACTCGAACGTCATGACCTCCAGCGTGACCACCTGGCCACCCCTTGCGCCCCTGGAAGCGTGGTGGGAGATCTGCACGTTTTCCTCGTGGAGAATACACAACAGCTGCTAGCCGCAGAAGCTCAAGTGCCTCCCCCACAACCACGGCGAACCAAAAATATGCTGTACAACCTGAAGGTGAAATTTAATATTCCTCAGGTTGTTCCCTTTGAGGTTAACGCCATCCTTGATACAGGAGCAACGACCTGTTGCATTGACCAAGGTGTCGCTCCTGATGATGCCCTGGAAGCTAATCCCTTCCTAGTACATTTTAGCGGCATCAATTCACGAACCTCGGCGAACAAGAAACTGAAAGTTGGCCGAATGCTGATTGGGGAAAATATCTTCCGAATCCCCTACACGTATGCCTTCCCAATGAAGCTCGGGGAGGATATTCAGATGATCCTCGGCTGCAACTTCATCCGCGCCATGCAGGGCGGCGTGCGGATTGAAGGCAATACAGTGACGTTTTATAAAAACGTCACGACCATTCATACTCTTCCCTCTGTTCCCACTGCAGCAGCCATTGCAGAGCTGGATCTCGAAGAGGAGGAGTATCTTCACATTCAGGAAGCGGTACAATATGCCGTAACACAACCGCAACAGCAGCTCACCAAAAAGCTAAGCTCCATCCTGGAGGAACTGCGGCAACAGGGTTATATTGGTGATAACCCGCTCAAATACTGGGCCAAGAATCAGATCCTCTGCCAGCTTGACATTAAGAATCCGGATTTCATTATTGAAGACCGGCCTCTGAAGCATATCACTCCACAAGCAAAAGCTGCATATGCGAAACATGTCAAAGCTCTCCTGGATCTTGGAGTCATCAGACCCAGCAAAAGCCGGCATCGCACAACAGCGATTATTGTCAATTCCGGCACTTATATTGATCCCCAGACTGGTCAAGAAGTCAAAGGAAAAGAGCGCATGGTCTTTAATTATCGGCGCCTCAATGATATCACTCACAAGGACCAGTATAGTCTCCCTGGGATTAATACCATCCTACACAAGGTGAGTCGAAGCCGTATCTACTCCAAATTTGACCTTAAGTCAGGTTTTCATCAAGTTGCCATGCATCCTGACTCGGTCGCTTGGACCGCCTTTTGGGTCCCCGATGGTCTCTACGAATGGCTAGTCATGCCATTCGGGTTAAAAAATGCACCTGCCATCTTCCAAAGGAAGATGGATTCTTGCTTCAAAGGAACAGAAGACTTTATTGCCGTCTACATCGATGATATTCTGGTATTCTCTTCCTCTGTAGCAGAACATGAACAACACTTGCAGACCATGCTTCAGATCTGCAAGACTTATGGGCTAATTCTGAGCCCAACCAAAATGAAGCTCGCGGTCTCCGAAGTCGAATTTCTTGGGGCAGTGCTGGGTAACCAGCGGATCAAATTACAGCCCCATATTATCAAGAAGATCGCCACCTTTCAGGAACAAGAACTCTTGACCACAAAAGGGCTCCGAGCTTGGCTCGGAATACTGAATTACGCCCGGAATTATATTCCCAATTTGGGAACATTACTCGGGCCACTCTACGCTAAGACCAGTCCAACCGGAGAAAAACGGTGGAATACTCAAGACTGGGACTTAGTAGCCAGAATCAAAGCACTGGTGCAGCAATTACCAGATCTAGAACTACCACCAGAACACAGCTACATGATTCTGGAAACAGACGGTTGTATGACCGGATGGGGTGGAATCTGCAAATGGAAACCACAGAAGTATGACCCCAAATCAACCGAAAGGATCTGCGCCTACGCCAGCGGCAAATTTCAGCCACTCAAATCAACAATTGATGCTGAGCTCTTTGCCGTGATGAATTCCTTAGAGGCGCTCAAAATATATTATGTGGACAAGGCTGAACTGACAATCCGGACGGACTGTCAGGCAATTATTAGTTTCTTCAATAAATCAGCCAACAACAAGCCTTCCCGTGTACGCTGGATGGCCTTCACAGATTATATCACAGGCACAGGACTGACGATGCAGTTCGAACATGTTCACGGAGGAGACAACCACCTGGCTGACACCCTCTCACGACTGATCACTGCCCTTGTCTTTTCAGGATGGCCTGTCCCAACAGATCTGGAGGCCCTCCATCTAATAGCCACCACCGTCCAGGAAGCACCACAAGCAGCCCCGCACATCATACAGAAATACCTTACAGCGGCCACTCTCTTGTGCAACACTATGACCAACAACTCCGTCATCTCCGGGACCTCCCCATGTCCCTCACCGAATATGATGCTACAAGAAGGCAGCTGCAACAATTGGAGCGCCAAAGTGCCCAAAACGCCCTTACCGCCCTCCAACACTTCCGGGCCCTGTACGCCCTCAAGTTAGCAGAAGCAGCAAAGCGCGCAAAACACAAGACCACGGGTAACTTCTGGGCCCAGTGGTACCCTGTTCTCACACAAATCGACACACAACTCGAAACAGCAGTCAACCTCACAGCTGACTCAGCACAACGACTGCCTGCCTTCCTGTTCTGAACCGGACCAGCTTACTTGCGCGCGAAGCAAAGGAAACGCATCGCTACTTTACTTCAACCAGAAGAAACGCATCGCTACTTTACTTCAACCAGAAGAAACGCATCGCCACCTTATCCCTCTTTATGTAAAGTAGATAAGATAGCTAACAGCAGCCCACTGCTGTCCCCTCTTGATGTAAGCTCTTATCACAGTTGTATCCTTCCGCTATAAATATAGCTCTTGGGCCTTCATGCAAGGCACGCAAGAACTTAGCCAAAAACTTCTCTGAGTATTTTCCATTTCCGCAAAAACCCGCAAAATCCCTGGTATCAGAGCTCAGTTCTTTCCATGGCTGAGTAAAACCCCTTCGGTCTAGGTACTCTTTAGGGGCGAGTGTGTTGGTTTCCAACCGTATGGCCGTTACTACCCAGACCATCGTGTGCCGAAAAATCCTGGATTGACCCCTCGGGTGGCACAGAGGCTGGACCTAATAAGTCCACCGCAAGGTCAATATTGGGAAAGAAGTAGGTAACCCTGGTTTAGGTGAGAAGGAGACTGAAGTATGTCTTCTGCCAAGCTTAGTGTCTGAACTGCAAAAGGCCGCAGTGCGCGTAAATCTGCAAGAGGCAGTAGCTGCCAGTCGGATGAGCAGGACTGATACTTGGCAAAGCCTTTGACATCCTCCTAGTACTCATCTCTTGTTCGATACGGAAGGATCGATACCACACACTTGGACTCTCGAGTACTTAGACTGTTTCTCTTCTTCATCTCCGTCCCTGTTTGTGTATGAACACTTTCTTGCCAGCTAAAACAACCAGCTCTTACCAAGAAGCCTTGAAGGCCGTAGAACCGATTGATCACCCAGCAACCGGTTTTGTCAAACCAACAGAGACCCTGAAAGAAATTCAGAGTGATCTCCAGTTCCTAAGAACACGACAACCAAGGAACTCTGTTCCTGAGTCCCTCCTCACACGACTTGAGCAGTTGTCGCTCGGTCCAAAAGTACGACCTCCCGAACCACGTGGGAGACTACTTGTGAACAAGGACCCGTTGCTTATTTTGCAGGAGGAACAAGCCAAATTAAATGGCAACCTCTCAGGTTCGGCTGCAGGAACAACAGCCCCAGCCCTTGGTCGAGGACCAAATCCGGGACTACCGGCGAAACAAACGCCGACTGTACAACACACAGCAGGCCACACGACGGATATTCCGCCGTCTCACAGGCCACCCAACGGAACATCTCCTGGAACAACATCTTGACCCCCAGGAACAATTGCGACTCTCGATGCGGGAGAGGGCAGCTATCGCCCCCGCCGAAGTCCTTTATCATTCCCGCACAGACGATGATCACCATAGGGTGTAGATGCATCGTTCTGAAGAGTCCATCAGCTGCGTAGGAGACGCACAAGTGGACCGCAATTTTATTCAAGAAGAAAGTTATCAACAGCTGGTACACAGTAAGATGAAGTTTATGCATCTTGGCGTGATGCAGGTTCGATTACAGATCCTCCATCGACATGCCGAGGGCACGATGGCCCTTGTTGTGTTCCGAGACAACCGATGGCATGGTGACAAAGCCTTAATCGCCACTATGGAAGTAGACCTGACACCGGGAAGTCAGCTGGTGTATATCATTCCTGATATGATGCTTACACTTGGTGACTTTTACAGGAATATACAGATCTCCCTGCTTACTCGTGGCTATGACACTTGGCGGTGTGGTGAAGCAAACTTACTCATCACCCGAGGACTTATCGGGCGGCTCTCGAACACCCCGAATGTGGCCTTTGCCTATGAGGTCACAGGCGTTATTGACTATCTGGCTAGTCATGGGATACATGCTCTCCCTGGGAAGCGGTACTCAACAGAACAATTATGCGGGATGAACTGGCTTCTCCAGCCTTCTCGCGTTATCCCCGTACCCCTGACACCCTCGGAAGTCACATGTCATACGCTCTTGGATGGACGAGTGTCCTTGAGCTTCAACCAGTATGCCTCCATTCCTACCTCTGATGCACTAGAGGAAGAGGACACTGAGATTGTTGCCGTCCTACTCCAGGACCTACAAAAAGCAGAACCCGAAGCAAGAGGGGATACCCTGGGGGAACCCAGTGGCAAATTTGACTATTATGTCAGGTATGCAGCACCTCCCTCTTACTTCGAGCCCTTCCCCATGATCCCTACCGGATGGGATGTTGATCCGAGCCCAGCTGCACAAGAAATAACTCAACAGCAACAGACCAGTACCAGAAGGCGACAGAAAACCCGTAAAGTGATGCCAGCACGAAAGTGGCGCCAGCGCCTGACTCAACAGCGGCAAGAGTGGCGACCAAAAGGGAGCAGTAGCCAGACTCCACCCTGCGGAACCCATGCAGGAGATACACGCCCAGGGTCCTCTGTACTCCGGTCCATGGATCCACCGCAGGAGGAGGCTGATGACAACTTCCACTTAATCGCCACCTGGCCTCAGGAAGATATGTCCAACCCGACTACAGATCCGGAAGAATACTGTGAGTATTTACAGTATTATCATGATCATGAAATCCTTGCTACTCTCGGTGAAGATAGCTGGGATATGGACTATCCGCAACGGGCACCACAACAGGCAAAGCCAACTGAACGGCTTTGCTCTTCGTCCATTGTGTCCGAATACAGGCCTCCGGTTGATTCCACGATGGGTCCAGTCAACTCCCCGCCAGCGGCAAGAACTGACCCTGGTCCAAGCCACGGACCAACGGTGGAAAACTACATCCCAAAGAACCTGAGGTTTAAAGCAAAAAATACGTCAGAATGGTGGAACCTCCCTTCGGCTCAACAGCAATCTGGGGCAATCTTCGTCATGCCCCTGCAAATTGGCCAATTCAACGACGTATTTATGCGTGGGGAGTCGATCACCAAAAATACAGTAGCCCTACAAGGTTTTACCGACGCTCGGACAAAAACCGAGTTCATTGAAAACCTACTGGGAGAATCTGAGAAACTAGCATGGATCCAATGGCGGATGGCTTATCCCATGGAGTATCAGCACTTACTGGACCATGCCGATGGCGCGGATGGGACGCAGAACATCTTGTCACAAATCCGCACCATCTTCGCCTTGGAAGATCCCTACCAAGGCTCGACAGCCATACAAGAAGAGGCCTATAGGGATCTCGAACGCCTGACCTGCCATAACTTACGGGATATTATCCCGTTTCTTAATGATTACATGCAGGTTGCCTCTCGGACCGGTAGGCTGTTCACCGGCCCAGAATTATCAGAGAAGCTGTGGTCAAAAATGCCTGGGAACATTGGAAAGAAGATTAAAGCAGCATTTGAAGCAAAACACCCAGGTAACACTATTGGTGTATATCCACGCATTCTCTTTACATACAAGTATTTGGAAGAAGCATGCAAGGAAGCGGCCTTCACCCGAGCCCTCAAGGATCTCTCCTTCTACCAAGACATACCCATCCCTGGGTATTATCAAAGACCCAAACGAAAGTTTGGTGTCCGCGGATCCACAACCTACAAAGGAAAGCCGCACCCCTCACATGCAAGAATAGAGAAAAAGAAGCACCTGATCCGCAATCGACGATGCCGGTGCTTTCTCTGTGGCGAAGAAGGACATTTTGCTCGCGAATGTCCTAATGAGCGACGCAATGTCAAACGCGTCGCCATGTTTGAACAGCTGGATCTGCCAGCTGATTGTGAAATTGTCTCTGTCCAAGAAGGGGACGACCCGAGTGATGCTATTTACAGCATCTCGGAAGACGAAGACACAGCCATCTTGGAAGAGAAGATCTTTATGTTCCGGGAAGAAGATCGGACATGGTGGATAGGTCCTACTGGCGGTTACCGTGCCATGGTCCGTGTTTCCCAAGCCCAATACGAATGCAGTCACTACTGGGACGTCAACAACGATGTTCCCGATGCTTATGAACGATGCTGCTGCTGCCAAGCACCATCCCAGAAGCGGTATCGCATGCACTGTGCCAACTGCCACTTAACTGTGTGTGGCCGCTGCAGTTCGTATTACTTTGACAAGCGAGTGCCTGTTGCTCAAACATCCACAGCAAGGTATGACACCACAACCTTACTCCTTGAACAACAACAGTACATTTCTGCTTGTGAAGGGCAACAGACGCAGTTACAACAACAGCTCGCCACAGCCCAGGCAGAAAATGATGCTTTGCAACTCCGCCTCCGCCAATTACAACAAGAGGCGAACCATTGGAAACAGAAGTACCATGACCTGGAACAGGCTACCATGGAGGTTGACCGTCTCGTACTCGAACGTCATGACCTCCAGCGTGACCACCTGGCCACCCCTTGCGCCCCTGGAAGCGTGGTGGGAGATCTGCACGTTTTCCTCGTGGAGAATACACAACAGCTGCTAGCCGCAGAAGCTCAAGTGCCTCCCCCACAACCACGGCGAACCAAAAATATGCTGTACAACCTGAAGGTGAAATTTAATATTCCTCAGGTTGTTCCCTTTGAGGTTAACGCCATCCTTGATACAGGAGCAACGACCTGTTGCATTGACCAAGGTGTCGCTCCTGATGATGCCCTGGAAGCTAATCCCTTCCTAGTACATTTTAGCGGCATCAATTCACGAACCTCGGCGAACAAGAAACTGAAAGTTGGCCGAATGCTGATTGGGGAAAATATCTTCCGAATCCCCTACACGTATGCCTTCCCAATGAAGCTCGGGGAGGATATTCAGATGATCCTCGGCTGCAACTTCATCCGCGCCATGCAGGGCGGCGTGCGGATTGAAGGCAATACAGTGACGTTTTATAAAAACGTCACGACCATTCATACTCTTCCCTCTGTTCCCACTGCAGCAGCCATTGCAGAGCTGGATCTCGAAGAGGAGGAGTATCTTCACATTCAGGAAGCGGTACAATATGCCGTAACACAACCGCAACAGCAGCTCACCAAAAAGCTAAGCTCCATCCTGGAGGAACTGCGGCAACAGGGTTATATTGGTGATAACCCGCTCAAATACTGGGCCAAGAATCAGATCCTCTGCCAGCTTGACATTAAGAATCCGGATTTCATTATTGAAGACCGGCCTCTGAAGCATATCACTCCACAAGCAAAAGCTGCATATGCGAAACATGTCAAAGCTCTCCTGGATCTTGGAGTCATCAGACCCAGCAAAAGCCGGCATCGCACAACAGCGATTATTGTCAATTCCGGCACTTATATTGATCCCCAGACTGGTCAAGAAGTCAAAGGAAAAGAGCGCATGGTCTTTAATTATCGGCGCCTCAATGATATCACTCACAAGGACCAGTATAGTCTCCCTGGGATTAATACCATCCTACACAAGGTGAGTCGAAGCCGTATCTACTCCAAATTTGACCTTAAGTCAGGTTTTCATCAAGTTGCCATGCATCCTGACTCGGTCGCTTGGACCGCCTTTTGGGTCCCCGATGGTCTCTACGAATGGCTAGTCATGCCATTCGGGTTAAAAAATGCACCTGCCATCTTCCAAAGGAAGATGGATTCTTGCTTCAAAGGAACAGAAGACTTTATTGCCGTCTACATCGATGATATTCTGGTATTCTCTTCCTCTGTAGCAGAACATGAACAACACTTGCAGACCATGCTTCAGATCTGCAAGACTTATGGGCTAATTCTGAGCCCAACCAAAATGAAGCTCGCGGTCTCCGAAGTCGAATTTCTTGGGGCAGTGCTGGGTAACCAGCGGATCAAATTACAGCCCCATATTATCAAGAAGATCGCCACCTTTCAGGAACAAGAACGCTTGACCACAAAAGGGCTCCGAGCTTGGCTCGGAATACTGAATTACGCCCGGAATTATATTCCCAATTTGGGAACATTACTCGGGCCACTCTACGCTAAGACCAGTCCAACCGGAGAAAAACGGTGGAATACTCAAGACTGGGACTTAGCGTAGAGTGGCCCGAGTAATGTTCCCAAATTGGGAATATAATTCCGGGCGTAATTCAGTATTCCGAGCCAAGCTCGGAGCCCTTTTGTGGTCAAGAGTTCTTGTTCCTGAAAGGTGGCGATCTTCTTGATAATATGGGGCTGTAATTTGATCCGCTGGTTACCCAGCACTGCCCCAAGAAATTCGACTTCGGAGACCGCGAGCTTCATTTTGGTTGGGCTCAGAATTAGCCCATAAGTCTTGCAGATCTGAAGCATGGTCTGCAAGTGTTGTTCATGTTCTGCTACAGAGGAAGAGAATACCAGAATATCATCGATGTAGACGGCAATAAAGTCTTCTGTTCCTTTGAAGCAAGAATCCATCTTCCTTTGGAAGATGGCAGGTGCATTTTTTAACCCGAATGGCATGACTAGCCATTCGTAGAGACCATCGGGGACCCAAAAGGCGGTCCAAGCGACCGAGTCAGGATGCATGGCAACTTGATGAAAACCTGACTTGAGGTCAAATTTGGAGTAGATACGGCTTCGACTCACCTTGTGTAGGATGGTATTAATCCCAGGGAGACTATACTGGTCCTTGTGAGTGATATCATTGAGGCGCCGATAATTAAAGACCATGCGCTCTTTTCCTTTGACTTCTTGACCAGTCTTGGGATCAATATAAGTGCCGGAATTGACAATAATCGCTGTTGTGCGATGCCGGCTTTTGCTGGGTCTGATGACTCCAAGATCCAGGAGAGCTTTGACATGTTTCGCATATGCAGCTTTTGCTTGTGGAGTGATATGCTTCAGAGGCCGGTCTTCAATAATGAAATCCGGATTCTTAATGTCAAGCTGGCAGAGGATCTGATTCTTGGCCCAGTATTTGAGCGGGTTATCACCAATATAACCCTGTTGCCGCAGTTCCTCCAGGATGGAGCTTAGCTTTTTGGTGAGCTGCTGTTGCGGTTGTGTTACGGCATATTGTACCGCTTCCTGAATGTGAAGATACTCCTCCTCTTCGAGATCCGGCTCTGCAATGGCTGCTGCAGTGGGAACAGAGGGAAGAGTATGAATGGTCGTGACGTTTTTATAAAACGTCACTGTATTGCCTTCAATCCGCACGCCGCCCTGCATGGCGCGGATGAAGTTGCAGCCGAGGATCATCTGAATATCCTCCCCGAGCTTCATTGGGAAGGCATACGTGTAGGGGATTCGGAAGATATTTTCCCCAATCAGCATTCGGCCAACTTTCAGTTTCTTGTTCGCCGAGGTTCGTGAATTGATGCCGCTAAAATGTACTAGGAAGGGATTAGCTTCCAGGGCATCATCAGGAGCGACACCTTGGTCAATGCAACAGGTCGTTGCTCCTGTATCAAGGATGGCGTTAACCTCAAAGGGAACAACCTGAGGAATATTAAATTTCACCTTCAGGTTGTACAGCATATTTTTGGTTCGCCGTGGTTGTGGGGGAGGCACTTGAGCTTCTGCGGCTAGCAGCTGTTGTGTATTCTCCACGAGGAAAACGTGCAGATCTCCCACCACGCTTCCAGGGGCGCAAGGGGTGGCCAGGTGGTCACGCTGGAGGTCATGACGTTCGAGTACGAGACGGTCAACCTCCATGGTAGCCTGTTCCAGGTCATGGTACTTCTGTTTCCAATGGTTCGCCTCTTGTTGTAATTGGCGGAGGCGGAGTTGCAAAGCATCATTTTCTGCCTGGGCTGTGGCGAGCTGTTGTTGTAACTGCGTCTGTTGCCCTTCACAAGCAGAAATGTACTGTTGTTGTTCAAGGAGTAAGGTTGTGGTGTCATACCTTGCTGTGGATGTTTGAGCAACAGGCACTCGCTTGTCAAAGTAATACGAACTGCAGCGGCCACACACAGTTAAGTGGCAGTTGGCACAGTGCATGCGATACCGCTTCTGGGATGGTGCTTGGCAGCAGCAGCATCGTTCATAAGCATCGGGAACATCGTTGTTGACGTCCCAGTAGTGACTGCATTCGTATTGGGCTTGGGAAACACGGACCATGGCACGGTAACCGCCAGTAGGACCTATCCACCATGTCCGATCTTCTTCCCGGAACATAAAGATCTTCTCTTCCAAGATGGCTGTGTCTTCGTCTTCCGAGATGCTGTAAATAGCATCACTCGGGGCGTCCCCTTCTTGGACAGAGACAATTTCACAATCAGCTGGCAGTTCCAGCTGTTCAAACATGGCGACGCGTTTGACATTGCGTCGCTCATTAGGACATTCGCGAGCAAAATGTCCTTCTTCGCCACAGAGAAAGCACCGGCATCGTCGATTGCGGATGAGGTGCTTCTTTTTCTCTATTCTTGCAGGTGAGGGGTGCGGCTTTCCTTTGTAAGTTGTGGATCGGCGGACACCAAACTTTCGTTTGGGTCTTTGATAATACCCCGGGATGGGTATGTCTTGGCAGAAGGAGAGATCCGTGAGGGCTCGGGTGAAGGCCGCTTCCTTGCATGCTTCTTCCAAATACTTGTATGTAAAGAGAATGCGTGGATATACACCAATAGTGTTACCTGGGTGTTTTGCTTCAAATGCTGCTTTAATCTTCTTTCCAATGTTCCCAGGCATTTTTGACCACAGCTTCTCTGATAATTCTGGGCCGGTGAACAGCCTACCGGTCCGAAAGGCAACCTGCATGTAATCATTAAGAAACGGGATAATATCCCGTAAGTTATGGCAGGTCAGGCGTTCGAGATCCCTATAGGCCTCTTCTTGTATGGCTGTCGAGCCTTGGTAGGGATCTTCCAAGGCGAAGATGGTGCGGATTTGTGACAAGATGTTCTGCGATGTTCTGCGTCCCATCCGCGCCATCGGCATGGTCCAGTAAGTGCTGAGACTCCATGGGATAAGCCATCCGCCATTGGATCCATGCTAGTTTCTCAGATTCTCCCAGTAGGTTTTCAATGAACTCGGTTTTTGTCCGAGCGTCGGTAAAACCTTGTAGGGCTACTGTATTTTTGGTGATCGACTCCCAACGCATAAATACGTCGTTGACTTGGCCAATTTGCAGGGGCATGACGAAGATTGCCCCAGATTGCTGTTGAGCCGAAGGGAGGTTCCACCATTCTGACGTATTTTTTGCTTTAAACCTCAGGTTCTTTGGGATGTAGTTTTCCACCGTTGGTCCGTGGCTTGGACCAGGGTCAGTTCTTGCCGCTGGCGGGTAGTTGACTGGACCCCTCGTGGAATCAACCGGAGGCCTGTATTCGGACACAATGGACGAAGAGCAAAGCCGTTCAGTTGGCTTTGCCTGTTGTGGTGCCCGTTGCGGATAGTCCATATCACAGCTATCTTCACCGAGAGTAGCAAGGATTTCATGATCATGATAATACTGTAAATACTCACAGTATTCTTCCGGATCTGTAGTCGGGTTGGACATATCTTCCTGAGGCCAGGTGGCGATTAAGTGGAAGTTGTCATCAGCCTCCTCATGCGGTGGATCCATGGACCGGAGTACAGAGGCCCCTGGGCGTGTATCTCCTGCATGGGTTCCGCAGGGTGGAGTCTGGCTACTGCTCCCTTTTGGTCGCCACTCTTGCCGCTGTTGAGTCAGGCGCTGGCGCCACTTTCGTGCTGGCATCACGTTACGGGTTTTCTGTCGCCTTCTGGTACTGGTCTGTTGCTGTTGAGTTATTTCTTGTGCAGCTGGGCTAGGATCAACATCCCATCCGGTAGGGATCATGGGGAAGGGCGCGAAGTAAGAGGGAGGTGCTGCATACCTGACATAATAGTCAAATTTGCCACTGGGTTCCCCCAGGGTATCCCATCTTGCTTCGGGTTCTGCTTTTTGTAGGTCCTGGAGTAGGACGGCAACAATCTCAGTGTCCTCTTCCTCTAGTGCATCAGAGGTAGGAAGGGAGGCATACTGGTTGAAGCTCAAGGACACTCGTCCATCCAAGAGCGTATGACATGTGACTTCCGAGGGTGTCAGGGGTACTGGGATAACGCGAGAAGGCTGGAGCAGCCAGTTCATCCCGCATAATTGTTCTGTTGAGTACCGCTTCCCAGGGAGAGCATGTATCCCATGACTAGCCAGATAGTCAATAACGCCTGTGACCTCATAGGCAAAGGCCACATTCGGGGTGTTCGAGAGACGCCCGATAAGTCCTCGGGTGATGAGTAAGTGTGCTTCACCACACCGCCAAGTGTCATAGCCACGAGTAAGCAGGGAGATCTGTATATTCCTGTAAAAGTCACCAAGTGTAAGCATCATATCAGGAATGATATACACCAGCTGACTTCCCTGTGTCAGGTCTACTTCCATAGTGGCGATTAAGCCTTTGTCACCATGCCATCGGTTGTCTCGGAACACAACAAGGGCCATCGTGCCCTCGGCATGTCGATGGAGGATCTGTAATCGAACCTGCATCACGCCAAGATGAATAAACTTCATCTTACTGTGTACCAGCTGTTGATAACTTTCTTCTTGAATAACATTGCGGTCCACTTGTGCGTCTCCTACGCAGCTGATGGACTCTTCAGAACGATGCATATACACCCTATGGTGATCATCGTCTGTGCGGGAATGATAAAGGACTTCGGCGGGGGCGATAGCTGCCCTCTCCCGCATCGAGAGTCGCAATTGTTCCTGGGGGTCAAGATGTTGTTCCAGGAGATGTTCCGTTGGTTGGCCTGTGCGACGGCGGAATATCCGTCGTGTGGCCTGCTGTGTGTTGTACAGTCGGCGTTTGTTTCGCCGGTAGTCCCGGATTTGGTCCTCGACCAAGGGCTGGGGCTGTTGTTCCTGCAGCCGAACCTGAGAGGTTGCCATTTAATTTGGCTTGTTCCTCCTGCAAAATAAGCAAAGGGTCCTTGTTCACAAGTAGTCTCCCACGTGGTTCGGGAGGTCGTACTTTTGGACCGAGCGACAACGGCTCAAGTCGTGTGAGGAGGGACTCAGGAACAGAGTTCCTTGGTTGTCGTGTTCTTAGGAACTGGAGATCACTCTGAATTTCTTTCAGGGTCTTTGGTTTGACAAAGCCGGTTGCTGGGTGATCAATCGGTTCTACGGCCTTCAAGGCTTCTTGGTAAGAGCTGGTTGTTTTAGCTGGCA
>RXID01015514.1:0-65708 GCA_005019695.1 Trichopus zeylanicus subsp. travancoricus | reverse complement strand
GTATTAGTAGCAGTAGTAGTATTAGTAGCAGCAATAGTAGTTGTCGCAGTTGTAGTAGGTGTGGTAGTTGTAGAAGTAGTAGGGGTAGTAGCAATTGTAGTAGTAGCTGTAGTAGTAGTAGTAGTGGTAGCAATTGTAGTAGTAGCTGTAGTAGTAGTAGTAGTGGTAGCAGTAGTAGTAGTAGCAGTAGCAGTAGTAGCTGCAGCAATAGAAGTAGTAGTAGTAGAAGGAGTAGTCATAGCAGTAGTTGTAGTAGCTGTAGGAGCTACAGTAACAGTAGATGAAGTAGTAGTAGTAGTAGTAATAGTAGTAGTAGTGGTAGCAGTAGCAGTTGTTGTAGTTGAAGTAGTAGCAGCAGTAGTTATGGTCAGAGAAATGGTAGTCGTAGTAGGAATAGTAGTAGTATTAGTAGTAGTTATAGTAATAGTACTTGTAGTGGCAGTTGTTGTATAAGTAGTTGTAGAAGGCGTAGTAGTAGTAATAACAGTAGTAGTAGAAGCATTAGTAGCTTCATTAGTTGTTATTGAAGGAGAAGTAGTAGTTGTAGTAGTAGTAGTTATAGTAGTACTACTTGTAGTACTAGTACTTGTAGTAGCTATAGTTGTAAAAGTAGTTGTAGAAGTTGTAGTAGTAGTAATAGTAGTAATAGAAGCATTGGTAGCTTCATTAGTTGTAAGAGTAGTAGTAGTAGTAGTAGTAGTAGTAGTAGAAGAAGCGGTAGAAGTGTAGTAGCAGTAGAAGCAGTGGCAGTGTAGTAGCAATAGAAGTAGTAGTAGTAATAGAAGTAGGAAAAGTCATTGTAGTAGTCATAGTGGTAGCAACAACTACAACAAAAATAGTAGTAGTAATAGTAATAGCAGTAACAACAATAATAGCAGCAATAGTAGTATTAGTAGGAGTAGTAGTAGTAGTATTAGTAGCCACAGCTGCAGTAGCCGCAGCAGTAGTAGTAATAGTAGTAATAGTAGCCACTATAGTAGTAGTAGTTGTAGTAGCTATACTAGTAGTAGCAGTTGTAGTAGCAGTGGTAGAAGTAGTGGTAGCAAGATTAGTAATAGTAGCACTAGTTATTGCAGTAGTAGCTATAGTAATTGCGGTAGTAGCAACCATAGTAGTAGTAGTAGTTACAGTAGTAGTACTTGTATTAGTAGTAGTAGCAGTAGTAGCAATAGTAGTAGTTGTAGTAGTGCTAAAAGTAGTAGTTGTAGTAGTAGTTGTTGTCGTTTTTGTAGTAGTAGTGGTGGTAGTAGTAGTTGTAGTAGTAGTATTAGTAGCAGTAATAGTAGAAACAGTAGCAATTGTAGTAGTAGTCGTAGTTATTGTACCTACAGTAGAGTAGTATTAGTAGTAGCAGTTGTAGTAAAAGGAATAGTACTAGTAGTAGTAGTTGCGAACATAGTAGTTGTAGTACCAATAGTAGTAGTAGTAGTAGTTTTCGCATAAGTAGTAGACTTAGTAGTAATATTAGTAGTAGAAGCAGAAATAGTATAGTTCCAGTAGAAGTAGTATCACTAGTAGAAGTAGTAGGAGAAGTAGTAGTAGTAACAGTAGTAGTAGTTGCAACAATAGCAACAACAGCAGTAGTAGTAGTAGGAATAGTAGTAGCTGTAGTACCTGGACCAACAGGATCAGTAGTGATAGCAGCAATAGTAGCAGTTGGAGCAGCAGCAGTAGTAGTATTAGTGGTGGTGGTGGTAGTTGTAGTAGTGGTTGTGATAATAGTTGTAGTAGCAGTTGCAACAGAAGTAGTAGTAGTAGTAGTAGGAGGAGGAGTATTTGGAGTAGTAGTAGGAGTAGTACTAGTTGTAGTATTAGTAGTGGCAGTAGTAGTAGTAGTAGGAGTAGGAGGAGTAGTAGGAGTAGTACTAGTTGGAGTATTAGTAGTGGCAATAGTAGTTGTAGTAGTACTAGTGGTAGTAGCAGTAGTAGTTGAAGCAGTAGTAGTAGTACTACTATTAGGAGTGGTAGTTGGAGTAGGAATTGGTGTTGGAGTTGTAGTAGTAGTTGTTTTTGTAGTAGTAGTGGTAGTACTAGTAGTAGTGTTGGTAATAGTAGTAGTAGTTGTAGTAGTAGTTGTTGTAGTAGTAGTAGTTATTGTAGTAATAGCTGTAGTGCTAGTAGTAGGAGTGGGAGAATGAGTAGTAGTAGGACTAGTGGTAGTTGGCATAGGGGTAGTAGATGTTGTAAGAGTAGTAGTAGCGGGAGTTGGATTAGTAGGAGTAGGTGTAGTAGTGGTAATAGTAGTTGTACTAAGCATTGGAATAGTAGTGGTAGTGGTAGTAGGAGATTTAGTAGTAGTAGTAGTAGGAGGAGTAGTATTCATAATAATAGTAGTAGTAGTAGCAGTAGTAGTTGGATTATTTGGATTAGTAGTAGTGTTAGTAGCAATAGCAGTAATACTAGTATTCGGAGTAGAAGTGGCTACTGGTGTAGGAGTAGGAGAAGTTGTAGGAGGAGAAGTAGGAGTGGTAGTAGTAGTAGTACCAGTAGTAGGATGAGTAGTAGTAGTACTAGTAGTTGTGGTAGGAGTATTAGTAGTCGTAGCAATTGTACTAGTAGTAGAAGTAGTGTTAGTAATAGTAGTAGCAGTGGTAGTAGTAGAAATACTAGTAGTAGGAGGAGCCGTAGTAGTAGTAGTAGTACTAGTAGTAGTAGAAGTCATGGTAGTAGTAGCTGTAATAGTAATAGTAGTAGTGGTTGTAGGAGTATTAGTAGGAGTAGTTGTTGTAGTAGTAGTAGTAATAGTAGTAGTTTTTGTTGTAGTAGTTGTGGTAGTAGTAGTAGTTGTTGTAGTTATATGAGGGGTTAGAATAGGAGTCATAGTAGTAATAGTAATAGCAGTAGTAGTAGTATTGATTGTAGTAGTAATAGTAGCAGCAATAATAGGAGTTGGGGTAGGAGTGGTTGTAGCAGAAGTTGTAGGAGTCATAGGAGTAGTTGTAGAAGCAATAGTAGGAGTAGGAGTAGGAATAGTAGTAGTATAGTAGTAGTAGTACAAGCATTAGAAATTGCAGTAGCAGCATCTATCATTGTAGTAGTAGTTGTTGTTGTATTCGTATTAATAGTACTAGTAGCAGTAGCCTACGAACTAGTAGCAGTGGCAGTTGTACTATAAGTAGAAGTAGAAGTAGTAGTAGTAATAGTGTTTGTTTTATTAGTATTAGTAGTAGTAATATCTGTAGGTGTAGGAGTAGGAGTAGTAGTAGGAGTTGGAGTAGTAATAGCAATTGGTTAGGAGCAAGAGTAATAGTTGGAGTAGTAGTAGTAGTAGTATTAGTATTAGTAGCAGTGATAGCAATACTAGTAGTAATAGTAGTAGTAGCAGCAGCCGCAGTTGTACTAGAAGTAGAAGAATTAGCAGTAGTAGTATTTGTTGTGGTTGTAGTAGTAGTAGTAATAGTAGTAGTACTTGCTACAACAGCAGAAGTAGTAGTAGTAGTAATAGTAGTGGTAGTAGTAGAAGAAGTAGTAGCAGCACCAGCAGCAACCGTAGTTGTAGTAGTAGTGGTAGTAATATAAATTTTAGTTGTACTAGTAGTTGTATTAGGCCTAGTAGTAGTAGGAGTATAGGTAGTATTTGTAGTAGTAGTAGTAGTTGAAGTAGTAGTAGTAGCAGTAGTAGTGGAAGAAGTAGTAGTGGAAGAAGTAGTAGTTGTTGTAGCAACTGTAGTAGCAGCAATAGTTGTAGTATTAGTATTAGTAGTAGCAATAGTAGTAATAGATTAGCAGCAGTAGGAGGAGGAGGAGGAGGAGGAGGAGTTGGTGTACGAGTCATGGCAGCGGTAGTAGTAGTAGGAGTCATAGTAGTAGCAGTTGTAGTAGTAGTAGTAGTAGTAGTTGTTGTTGTTGTTGTTGTTGTTGTAGTAGTAGAGTAGTAGTAGTAGTAGTAGTAGTAGTAGTAGTAGTAGTAGTAGTAGTAGTAATAGTAGTAGTAGTAGTAGCAACAACAACAGTAGTAGTACCAAAAGTAGTATTAATAGTAATAGTAGTAGTAGTAATAGTATTTGTAGTAATCGTAGTAGGAGTAGCTGTATTTCTAGCAGTAGTTGTAATTGTAGTAGTCGTAATAATAGTAGTAGCAACAGCAGCAGAAGTAGTAGTAGTAGTAGTAGTAGTAGTAGTAGTAGTAGTAGTAGTAGTAGTAGGAGTAGGAGTAGGAGTAGAGCTAGCAGTAGAAGGACTAGGGGTAGGAGTAGGAGTAGTAGTAGTTGTAGTAGTGGTAGTAGTTGGATGAGGGGTACAAGAAGTAGGAGTTGGAGCACAAGTAGAAGTAGTGGGTGTAGTAGTAGTAGGAGGAGTAGTAGCAGTAGCAATAGTAGTAGTAGTAGTAGTAATAGTACCAGCAGTAGTAGTTGTAGTCGTAACAGTAATAGTAGCAGTAGTAATAGTAGCAGTAGTAGTAGTAGTAGTAGTAGTAGTAGTAATAGTAGCAGTAGTAGTAGTAGTAGTAGTAGTAGGAGTCATAGTAGTAGCAGTTGTAGTAGTAGTAGTAGTAGTAGTAGTAGTAGTAGTAATAATAATAGTAGTAGTAGTAGTAGAGTAGTAGTCATAATAGGTGTAGGAGGAGTAATAGTAGTAGTGGTGGTGGTGGTAGCAGTAGTAGGAGGAGGAGGAGGAGTAGTAGTGGTAGTAATAGGAGTAGTAGTAGTGGAAGTAGTAGTAGTAGTTGCAGTAGTGGAAGGAGTTGTAGTAGAAGCAGTTGTACTAGTAGTAATGTAATAGTAGTCTTAGTAGTAGTAGTAGTTGTAGCAGTAGCAGAAGTAGTATAGTACTAGTAGTAGTTGTAGCAGTAGTAGTAGTGGTTGCATTAGTAGTAGTAAAAGTTGTAGCAGGAGTGGTAGTAGTAGTAGTAGAAGTGGTAGTAATAGTAGGAGTCGTAGTAGCAGAAATAGTAGTAGTAACAGTAGTGGGAGTAGGAGTAGGAATAGTTGTTGTCATAATAGTAGTAGTAGTTGTTATTATTGTTGTAGTAGTTGTAGTCGGAGTAGTAGTATTAGTAGCAGTAGTAGTAGTCATAGTAGTAGTAGTAGTAGTAGTAGTAGTAGTAGTAGTAGTAGTAGTAGTAGTAGCAGTAGTGGTAGTTGTAGCAGTAGTAGTAGGTGTAGTAGTTGTAGTAGTGGTAGTATTCGGAGTAGTAGTTACAGTAGTAGCAGTAGTGGTAATAGTAATATCGGTAGTAGTAGTAGAAGTAGTAGTGGATGTAGTAGTTGTCGTAGGAGTGGTAGGAGTAGCAGCTGCAGCAGCAGAAGTTGTAATAGTGGTAGTAGTACACGCAATAGTAGTAGTTGAAGTAGTTGCAGCACCAGCAGCAACGTTAGTTGTAGTAGTCATGGTAGTACTATAAATTATAGTTGTAGTAGTAGTTGTAATAGGACTAGTAGTAGTAGGAGTAGAAGTAGTATTTGTAGTAGTTGTAATAGGACTAGTAGTAGTAGGAGTAGAAACAGTATTTGTAGCTGTAGTTGTAATTTAAGTAGTAGTAGTAGCAGTAGTAGTGGAAGTAGTAGTTTTTCTTGTGGCAGCAGTAGTAGTAGCAGTAGTTGTATTATTAATATTAGTTGGAGTAGTAGTAGTAGTAATAGAATTAGTAGTAGTAGGAGGAGGAGGAGGAGGAGGAGTTGGTGTACGAGTCGGAGTTGCTATAGTAGTAGTAGGAGGAGGAGTAGTAGCAGTAGCAATTATAGTAGTAGTAGTAGTTATTGTTGTTGTTGAAGTAGTAGTAGTAGTTGTTGTAGTAGTAGTAGTAGTAGTAGTAGTAGTAGCAACAGCTACAGTAGGAATAGTAGTAATATTTGTAGTAGTAGTAGTAGTAGTAGTAGTAGTAGCAGTAGTGGTAGTGCTAGTAATAGGAGGAGTAGTAGTGGAAGTAGTAGTAGTTGTAATAGGAGGAGGAATAGTAGTAGTTGCAGTAGTTGAAGGAGTTCTCGTAGAAGTAGTTGTACTAGTAGTAATGTAGTAGTAGTCTTAGTAGTAGTTGTAGTTGTAGTAGTAGCAGAAGTAGTATAGTACTAGTAGTTGTTGTAGTAGTAGCGGTAGCGGTTGCATTAGTAGTAGTAACAGTCATAGTACGAGTGGTAGTAATAGTAGCAGTCATAGTAGTAGAAATAGTAGTAGTAACAATAGTGGGAGTAGGAGTAGGAATAGTTGTTGTCATACTAGTAGCAGTATTAGTTATTGTTGCCACGATAGTTGTAGTTAGAGTAGTAGTAGCAGTAGTAGCAGTAGTAGTAATAGTAGTAGTTGTTGTAGTAGTAATAACAGTAGTAATAGGTGTAGTAGTTGTAGTAGTTGTAGTAGTCGGCGTAGTAGTTGCTATATTAGTAGTAGTTGCAGTAGTAGCAGTAGTAGTAATAGTAGCATAGTAGTGGGTGTAGTAGTCGTATTAGTAGTAGAAGAAGTAGTAGAAGTAGTAGTTGTCATAGTACTAGTAGTAGTAGTAGTAATAATAGTAGAAGTAGTAGTACTAATAGTAGAAGTTGCTATTATTGCAATGGCAGCAGCAGGAGCCATCGTAGTAGGTGTACTTGTTGTAGAGATAGTAGTAGTTGTAGTGGCAGGAGTTGTAGTAGTTGTAGTAGCAGTAGTGGGGGTAGTAGTAATAGTTGTGTTAGTTGTTGTTGTAGTAGTAGTAGCAGCAGTCGTAGCAGGTGTAGTAGTAATAGTTTTATTAGTTGAAGTATTAGTAGTTGTAGTAGCAGTAGGAGTAGTATAAGTAGTAGTAGTAGAAGGAGTAGGAATAGTGGCAGCAGTAGCAGTAGTAGTAGTAGTAGTAACAGCAGCAATAGTAGTAAGCACAGCAGTAATAGTAGGAGTAGATGTAGTATTTATCGTAGTAGTAGTAGTAGCCTTAGTGTTCGTAGTAGTACTCGTAGTAGTAGTTGTAGTAACGGTAGTAGTAACAGTAGCAGCATTAACAGTAACAGTTATAGTAGTAGTTTTGTAGTAGTTGTAGTAACAGTAGTAGTAACAGTAGCAGCAGTAGCCGTAATAATTATAATAGTAGTATTAATAGTAGTAGTAGGTGTATTTGTAGTAATAGTAGTAGTAGTATTAGTAGTAGTAGTAATAGAAGTTGTAGGAGCAACAGCAACAGCAGCAGTAGCATCAGTAGTCAAAGTAGTAGCAGTTGCAGCTACAACTACTACTAGTAGTAAAGCTACAGCTACTACAGCCATTACCACCACCACCACCACTACAACTATTGTTGCTCCTACTGCTATATCTGGTTCTACCGGTACAACAACTACTTCTACTACTTCTACTGCTACTACTCCTACTTCCTCCACTTATCCTACTGCTACTACTGTTGTTACAACTACCACTACTACTGTAACTACTACCATTGCTACCACTACAACTAATACTACTACAACAGCTTTTGCTACTACTACTTCCACTACTGCTACTACTCTTCATCTCCTCCTCTTCCTCTCCTACTACTGCTACTATTACTACTACTATTACTACCACTACTACTATTGCTACTACTACAACTACTACTATTGCAGCTATTGCTACCGCCACTGCTACTACATTAACTACTACTACTAATACACCTACTCCTACTCATAATACTACTACTACTATTACTATTACTATTACTACTGCTACTACAACTACTATTACGACTACTACTCCTACACCTACTCCTACTACTACTCCTAGTAGGACAACGACTAATACTATAAGAACTACTACTACTACTACTGCCACTACTACTACTAATACTACTACTACAGTAGATTCTACAACTGCTACTTCAACTGCTCCTATTACTACTACTAATCTCTGACTACGACTTCTACTATTATTACTTATACTACTTCCATTGCTACTCCAACTACTAGTACAACTACTACTCCAACTACTACTCTAACTATGACTCCAACTACTACAGCTAATACTATTGCTGCTACTACTACCACACTGACTACAACTACTCCTACTTCTACACCTGCGCCTACTACTACAAATTCTACTAACCTCTACAACTACAACTACAACTACTGCTACTGCTACTGCTATTGTTACTTCTACTACTAGTACTACGAATACTACTAAAACTGCTACTACTACTACTACGTCTGCTGCACCTACTCCTACTACAACTACTAATGCAACAACTACTCCGGCTACTACTACTACAATGATTGCTACAAGTAGTACTGCTACTGCTGCTACTAATACTACTACAACAATAACAACTACTACTACTAATACTACCGCTGCTGCTGCTACTGCCATTGCTACAACTATTAATACTGCTGCTTCTACTATTACTAACCCTACATCTACTGCTATTGCAACTTCTTCTCCTACTACTAGTACTGCTACTACAACCACTGCTAGTACTCCTACTGTTTCCATTACAACTACTACTGGTACTTCAGCAACTGCTTCAAGTGCTACAACTACTGCTACTACTACTACCACTGCTACTTCTACTTTTCCTACTACTACTATGACTGCTACAACTACTACTTTCCTGCTACTACTACTACTACTACTCCTACTGTTTCTACTACTACTACTACCACAACAACAACTACCACTACTACTACTACTACTACTATTACTTCTACGCCGACAACTACTACTATGACAACAACCACAGTTACTACTACTACTACTCCTACTACTACTGCTACTGCTACTACTACACCTAATATTCCGACACCTACTGCTACTACTATTACTACTCCTACTCTAACTACTACTACTACTACCACTTCTACTGCTACGACTACTACCATAACAACAATAACAACTACTACTACTACTGTGACTATTACTGTTGCTATTTCTACTACTACTACTGTTCCTACTACTATTATTACTACTACACTACGATTACTACTTCTAGTACTACTGCAACAACTATTGCTGCTACCACTACTACTAGTGTTGCGACTACTACTACTGCTATTACTACAAATACTATTCCTACTACTACTATTACTGCTATTACTGGTACTACTACTACTATTGTTACTATTGCTACTGCTAATACAAAAACTACTATTGCTACTGCTGCTACTGCTACTCTTACCACTACTACTACTACAGCAGCTGCTGAGACTTCTGCTACTACTACTATTGTTAATACTACTCCTCCTACTACACATACTACTACTGCTACCACTACAACTACTCCGAGAACAACAACAACAACAACAACGACTACTACTACTGCTGCTGCTGCTTCTGCTACTACACTTAATACTCCTTCGACTACTGCTACTATTATTGCACTACTACTACATCTACTACTAATAGGACTATTACCACTCCTACAACTATTACTGTTACTATTGCAATATTGACTACTACTACCACTACAAATCTAATTGCTACCACTACTACCACTACAACTCCTATTACTACAACTAGTACTACTACTACTACTTCTATTATTGTTGCTACTACTAGCACTGTTGCTGCTGCTGCTACTGCTACTACTACAATAACTGCTTTAACTGCTACTGTTGCTACTTCTACTACTACTACAGCTACTACTACTACTTCTACGCTACCACTACCACTACTCCTACTCCTACACCTGCTCCTACTACTACTACAACTACAACAACTACTAATGCTGCTGCTACTGCTACAGCTTCTACTATTACGAGTAATACCACTACTACCACTACTACTACTATTACTAGTATTACTAGTACTACAACAACTACTACTACTATTACTACTACTACCACCACTACTTTTCCTACTATAACTTCTAATACAACTACTCCTACTACAGCTACAACGATGAATACTACTAGTAGTACTGCTACTCCTGTCACTACGATTACTAGTACTACTACAAGTACTAGTACTACAACTGTTACTACTAATAATACTACTATTGCTACTGCTACTACTATTACTATTATTACTACTACCACTTCCTCTTCTACTAAGGCGATTGCTGCTACTTTTGCTACTACTAGCACTGCTACTACAACCATTGCTACTACTGCTACTGCTTCCACTATAGCTACAACTAGTACTACTATTAGTATTGCCATACAGCTACCGCTACTACAACTAGTACTATTGCTAGTGCCATTACTATTGCTACTCCAACAACAACTACTACTAATGTTGTTCCTACAACTGCTACTACTACAACAACTACTATTGTTGTTACTACTGTTGCTGCTATTGTTGCTTCTGCTAATATAGCTACTTCTCCCACTACAACTACTGCTGGAGCTGCAGTTGCTCTAGCTACTACTACTACTACTTGTAATACTATTACTACAACTAATGCAACTATTGTTGTTGCTGCTATAACTTCTACAACTACAACTGCTGCGACTACTACTACCGATACTGCTACTACTTTTGCTACTATTGCTACTCCAACTACTTCAACTATTATTGTTGCTGCTATAACTTCTACAACTACTGCTGCTGCTGCTACTACAACTACTATGCTAACTACTGCTACTCATAATCCTACACATGCTCCAACTACTATTAGTACAACGACAACAACAACTAGTACTTCTACTACTACTACTACTACTACTACTACTACTACTACTCTACTATTACAACTACAAATACTGTTGCTGCAACTGCTACTGCTACAACCATTACTAATACTACTACTACTACTACTAGCACCACCACTACTACTACTACTATTACTAGTAGTACAACAACAACAACAACTACGACTCCTACTACTATTACTACTACTTCTACTACTACTACTACAAGTACTACTACTACTACCGCAGCTACTACCGCGATTGCCGCTACTTCTGCTACTACTAGTATAGCTACTACAACCACTGCTACTACTATTACTGTTAAACCTATTACTACTACCACTACAACTACTATTACAGTAACTACTACCACTATAACTACTACTACTACAACAACCACTACTACTATAACTACTACTACTACTACTATTGCTGCCACTACTACCACTACTACTATTACTTCCCCTACTACTAATGTGATTGCTACTACTTTTGCTACTACTAGTACTATTGCTATAACCATTACTAGTACTATTGCTACTTCCACTACAATTAAAACTACTAATACTGCAACTACTTTTGGTACTACTACTACTACTACTAAAACTACTCCTACTACTACTACTACACCTCCACCTCCTACTACTGCTAATACTTCTGCAGTTGCTACTGCTACTAGTGGCACTACTGCAATTATTACTACTAGTGATACTGCTGCAACTACTACTACTAGTAGTACTACAATTGTCGCTAATGCAGCTGCTGCAACTACTACTACAACAACTGCTGTGGCTACTACTACTGATACTATTACTACTGTCGCTACTACTACTGGTTCCCCAACTGCTACTACTGCAGCTGTAACTAATACTGCTGCGTTTACTACTATTGCTAGTACAACAAATACTACTTCTACCACTACTACTACTACAGCTGTTGTCGCTACTGCTTCCCCTGCTACTACTTCTGCTACAACTGCTACTGCTATGACTACTACCACCACTACTACTACTATGGCAACCACTAATACTTTTACTACAATTACCATTATGATAACTAGTTCTGTTACTTATGCCACCGATACTAATACTACTACTACTACTACATTGCTGCAACTACTGTGACTATGAAGGCAACCACTAGTACTACTACTGCTACTACTAATACGTCTGCTACTCCTACTGCTACTTCTGCTGTCACTACTACTACTACTACTACTTTGACTACCGGTACTACTACTGCTACTACTATACTACGACTACTACAACTCTTGCGGCTATTATTATTACTACTACTACTATTTCTAGTACTACTGCTACTGCTACTACTACTACTTCAACTACAACTTCTACTACTACTCTGCTACTACTAATGCTACTACTGCTACTAATACTACTACAATAACTACTCCAAATACTACTACTCCTAGTACTACTCCTACTCCAACTCCTGCTCCTACTGCTACTAATACAACTCCAACCAGTACTACTACTACTACTATGACTACTACTACTACTACTACTACTACAATAACTACTACTACTACTACAACACCTACCACAACTACCATTATGCTGACTATGACTACAAGTGCAACTACTATGACTACTACTATTACTACAACTAATACTAATATTACTACTAAAACTGCTACTGCTACTGCTACTACTATGGGTACTACTCCAATTGCAACTACTAATGTTAATACTACAACAACAACTACTACTACTACCACTAGTACTACTACGACTACTAGCACTATTGCTGCAGCTGCTGCTACTACTACTACTACTACTACGATTGTTGATTCTACTACTAGTACTAATGTTACTACTATAGCAACTCCTGCGTCTGTTACTACTACTACTTCTACTACTACACGCAAAACTAGTACTACTTGTACTGCTACTACTACTACTACTACTAGTACTGCAACTTCTCCAACTACAACTATGACAACAACTACTACTAGTTCTACTTCTACTACTACTGCAGCTACTCCGACTCCTATGGCAAGTTCTACTCCTACTACTTCAACTAATCCTCCTGCTACTCCAACTACTACTCCTACTACCACTTCTTCTGCTACAACAACTACTATAAGAACAACAACCACTACTACTGCTATTGCAACTAGTACTGCTTCTACTTCTACCACTACTACTACTACTATTGCCACTCCAACTCCTACTACTACTATTATAACTAATACTGCAGTTGCTACTGCTTCTTCTACTACTACTACTACTACTATAGTTGCTGCTACTGCAACTACTACTACTAATAGTACTACTACAACTACTACTAGTAGTACTACTACAGCCAATACTACTACTACTACTTTTGCTACTACCAATACTACTATGCCTACTACTACTTCTGCTACTACTACTACTACTAATAGTAAAACTACTACCACGACTACTAGTACTACTACAACTAATACTACTACCACTACTTTTGCTATTACTACTAATACTGCTACTATTACTACTACTAGTAACACTCCTACAACTTCGATGACTACCTACTACTCCTAACACTCTAACAACTCCGACTACTACTACTACTACTACTACACTCCTATGACAACAACAACAACAACTACTAGAACTATTGCTACTACGACTACAACGACTACTACTACTACTACTGCTACTACTACTGCTACCACTGCTACTACTACTGCTGCTACTACTAATACTAATTCAATAACAACAACAACTACAATAACTGCTACAGCTACTATAGCTGTAGCTGATAATACTGCTACTACTACTACTACTACTACTAAGACTGCTACTGCTACTCCTATTACTACCATGACTATTACTATTACTACTACTACTATTACTACGGCTACTACTACTACTACCCAAACTCCATCTATTTCTCTAACTGCCACTCCTAATACTACTTCTACTATAACTACTTCCACTGCTACTACTACCACTACTACTACTACAACTACACCTCATCTAACCAGTACTACTACTACTAAAGTTGCTGCAACTACGGCTACTGCTACTGCTAGTACAACTACAGCTGCTACTATAACTACTACTACTGCTGATGCTACTACTAATACTACTGCTAAGACCGCTACTAGTATTACTACAACTACTACTTCTCCTAATACTATTACTGCTACAACTAATACTGCTACTACTATAATTGCTACTCCAACTAATAATACTTCTACGACTACTAGTGGTGCTAGTATGAGTATTACTACTACCACCATCACCACCATCACTACTACTACTACTACTACTACCTCTACTTGTATTACTACAAGTACTACTACTACAACTACAGCTACTACCGCAATGACTACTACTACTACACCTACCACAGCTACTACGGCTACTATTGCTACAACTGTTACCACTTCTTCTACTGCTATTACAGCTACAACCACTGCTATAACTTCTACTACTAGCACTTCTACTTCTACTACTATTACTACTACTACAACTAGTAATACTACTACCAAAACAAGTGCTACTACTACTACTAGTACCACTGCTACAACAATAAATACTACTTTTACTACTACTTTAACGAATAGTTCTCCTATAACATCAATAATAACAACTACTACCACATCTACTACTACTACAACAACTGCTACTACTCTATCAGCCACAACTACTACTACTGCTACTACTACTATTAGTACTATTACGACTACAACTTTTGCTACTGCTACTGCTACTATTACTACTACTACGACTACAACTTCTGCTACTACTACTACTGCTACTACTTCAACAACTATTGCTACTACTACTACAGCTACTACTATTACTACTACTGCTACTGCTAATACTTATTCAACTACTACTACTACTGCTACTAGTACGTCTATTACAACAACTATTATAATTGCTACTACTACTACTACTATTACTGCAACTACTATTAGTACCACCACTTCTACAACAACTATTGCCACTCGTACTACTAGTACAACTGCTGCAACTGCTACTGCTACTGTTACTACAACTGCCACACTCCTGCTTCCACTACAGCTACAAGTGTTGTTCTAGCAATTACTACAATGACTACTGCTACTACTTCTACTCCAGCATTCACTAACGCAACTACTACAACTACAACTACTACTAAATCAGTTGCAACTACAACTGCTATTGTCGCTACTACTACCATAGCTATTGTTACTACTATTATAAATACTACTACTAATACTACTACTACTACTACCCCTACTGCAACAACAACTATTGCTTCTATTGCTGCCACTGCTACTACTACTACCACCACCACCACCACTACTACAATAACTACTACTACCACAACAACAACAACAACAACTACTACTGCTATTATTATTGCCCCCACAGCTGCCGCAATTGCTACTACAACTACAACTACAATGACATCTACTACTAATACTTCAGCTACTACTACTATTGCTCCTACTACTGCTACCACTACTACTATTATTATTACTACCACTACTATTGCTACTTTCGCTACCAGTAGTACTAGTATTACTAGTAGTACTACTATTATAGCTGCTCCTACTATAACTACAATTACTACTGCCACTATTGCTACTACAATTATTACCCTTACTACTACTAATACTACTACGGCTACAACATTTACTAATACTACTACCACTACTTCCGCTACTACGAATACTAGTACTACACCTACTACTACTACTTATGTTACAACTACTACTACTGCTACAACCATAACTACTACTACTACTATTGCTACTACTAGAAGTACTTCTACTATTGCAACTAAGACGATGACTACTACTACTCTTACTACTACTACTACTACGATAACTACTAGTACTACTACTACTATTACGACTACTACTTTTCCCACTACTATTACTACTGCGACTACTTCTGTTACTACAACTACTGCTACTCCTACTAATACTACTTCTGCTACTCTTACTGCTGCTGCAACTAGTATTAGTACTGATACCACCATGCCTACTACTACTACTACTGCGACTATTACTTCTACTACAACTACTACTTCTGCTACTACATCTACGATAGCTACTACTATTGCTACTATAGCTACCACTGCTATGACTACTGCTATTATTAATACTACTACTACTACCACTGTTGATACTATTGCTACTACTATTGCTACTGCTATTGCTACTACAACCACTACTGCCTCTGCGACTACAGGTACTACTACTACTTCTCCAACTACTACGTCTTCTTCCACTACTACTGTTGTTGCTGCTACTGCTACTACTACCACCACAACTACTACTACTTCTTCTATTTTTGTTACTACTACAGCTATTGCAGAAGCTGCTATAACTACTACTTCTACTACTAGTGCTAAAAATACAATTATTAGCACTACAACTCCTACTACTACTGCTGCTGCTGCTTTAACTACTATTACTGCTACTATTAATAATACCGCTTTTACTACCACTACTATTACTACTACTACTAATATTGCCTCAAATACTGGTTCAACTACTACTACAACTACTGCTACTCCTAATACAACTACTATTTTGCAGCTACTAGTTCTACTACTACTATTATCGCTACTGCAAATACTACTACTGTTGCGACTGTAGCACCTGCCATTGTTGTAGCTACTGCTACGATTACTACGATACCAACTTCTTCTCCTACTACTATAACTACTTCTTCTCATGCTACTACAACTGTTACAACTACTGCTATAGCTGGTATTACTACTACTACTTCTCCTGGTACTACTACTACAAATACAACAACAGGTGCTATTGCTACTGCTATTACTTCGACTAAAACTGCTGCTACTACTACGACTACCACCACCACTACTACAATAACTATTGCTACCACTACTACGGGTGCTATTATTTCTACTACTCCTACTACTAATACTAAAACTGCTACTGCTACTACCAATACTACTACTACTACTAGTACGACAACCACTACTGCTATTACCAGTACCATGACTACTACTACTACTGCTACTGCTACTACTGCTACTACTTTAACTACTACTATTAGTACTGCTACTAGCACTACAACTACTACTACTCCAAATACTGCTACTACATCCACTTTAATCGCTACTATTGCTACTTCTACTCTTACTACTACTACACCTACTGCTACTCCTACTAATACGACTACTATTCAAACTACAATGATAACATCAACTACTACTACTACTACTATACGAAAACTGAAACCTACCATAAATACTATTACTACTATAGCTACTACTATTACTACTACAACTACTACGACAACTACTACTACCGCTGCTGCTACTACTACTACTACTACTACTACAACTACTACTACAACTACTGCTGTAATAGCTACTACTACTATTGCTATTGCAGGTGCTTCTGCTACTCCTACTACTATGATGACTACTACCACTACTACTACTCTTGCCACGACTACTACTACTACTACCGCAACTTCTTAAACAACTACAACTACATCTACTGCTGCTACTACTGCTACTACTTCTATTATCCCTGCTACTAATGCTGCAACTATTGCTACTACTATCCCTACTACTATAGCTACAACTATTACTACAACTACAACAACAACAACAACTACTACTACCAGCTCTACTAGAACTACTACTACTACCACTACAACAACTACTACTATTAGTACTACAAGTACTATTATTACATATATTACTACTACTACTGCAATTATTACAACTACTACTACGATTACTACTATTACTAATACTATTACTATCGCTATTACTAGTACTATAATTAATTCTCCTTCTGTTACTGCTACTGCTACTACTATTATGATAACTACCGCCACTATGACTAATTTTTTGGTGTCGCTACTTCGATTGCCGCTTCTACTACTCTTGCTACAACAACTATAGCTACTACTACTATTACTACGCCAACTACTAAAACTACTACTACTACTACGTCTGTTGTTGCTACTATTGCTACTACTGCTATTATAGCTACTACTATTGCTGCTACTATGGCGACTACTATTACTACTACAATTGCCCTCACTTCTACTATAGCTATTGCTACTACTATAACTACTCCTGCTACTACTACTTATACTACTATTAATACAATGGCTACTACTACTACTACTGCTGTTGTTGCTGCTGCTTCTAGCACTACTCTAGCTACTACTACTACAACTACTGATACTACTACTACTAGTACTGTTACTACTACTAATACTACTACTACAACAACAATAACTACTACTACCACTACTACTTCTATTACAACAACTACTACTACAATTACAACTACTACTACTGCTATTACTAATACTACTGCTACTGTTATTACTATTCCTGCTATAACGAAGAGTACTATTACTACTGCTATTGCTACTACTATTGCTACAATTACTACTTCTACTGCTACTACTACTACTACTGGTACTACTGCTGCTACTACTACAACTATGACAACTACTGTTATTACTTCTATAACAACAACCACTACAACAAAAACTACTACTATTATAACTTCTACTACTGCTACCAATACTTCTACAAGAATAATAACATCAACTACTACTACTACCCCACCTCTAGCTAATACTACTACTCATGCTACAACAAGTACAACGACTACTACTACTACTACTACTGCAACAACTACGACTACAACCTCCTCTACTACAACTACAACAACAACAACTACAACTACACTACTACTACAACTACAACTACTCCTATTAATATTACTACTATGACTAATACGACTACTACTACTACTATTTCTACTATTACTATTGCTACTGCTACTACTACTGCCTCTACTACTCCTACTATAATTACTACTACTACTTCTAATACAACAACAAATACTACTACTACTTCGACCACCACTACTACTACTACTGCTACAACAACTACTACTATTTCTACTCCTACTCCTAAAATAACTCCGACAATTACTTCGGCTACTAGTATTTCTACTACTAATATTACTCATATTACTACTACTACTACTACTGCTGCTGTTGTTGTTGCTGCTGCTACTTTTGTTACTGCTACAACAGCTACTACAATAACAACAACTGCTACTGCTACTTCTGCTACTGGTACAACAACTACTACTGCTACTACCAATACTGCTACAACCGCTACTACCACTACCGCTACTGCTACAACTGCTACTGCTACTCCTACTCCTACTACTCCTTGTTCCACTACTACTTCTCCTATTATTACTACTACTACTACTGCTACTATGCAACCACTGCTACCAGCACTACCACTATTGCTACTCCAACCACTAGTACCACTACTGCAGCTACTGCTGCAACTACTACTGTGACTATTACTGCTACTACTTGTGCTACTACTAATGCCACTAGTAGTACGACCACTATGACTACTATAACAACTACTGCTACTATGGCTACTTCTACAACTACTATAACAACTATTGCTACTTCTACTACAACTGCTACTACTACAACTATCAAAACTAATACTGCAACTGCTTCAACCACTACTATGACTTCTTCTCCTACTATTACTATTGCTATAGCTACTCCTACTACTTCTCCTACTGCGACTGCCACTACTACTACTACAACTGCTCCAGCTGCTGCTACTTCTACTACTAGCACTACTGCTACTACTACTACTACTACTACTACTAAAACCATTACTACTACTGCTTTAACCATTACATCGGCTGCTACTACCGCTGCTGCTGCTACTACTACTATTGCTTCTACTACTACTTCTACTACTACTACTACTACTAACTACTACTACTACTACTACTACTACTACTACTACTACTACTACTACTACTACTACTACTACTACTACTACTACTACTACTACTACTACTACTACTACTACTACTACTACTACTACTACTACAACTGCAACTTCTACTGCTACTTCCACTAGTACTACTGCTGCTATAACTGCTACTGCTACTGCAACTACTACGTCTACTCCCACAACTACTGCTACTGCTGCTGCTACTACTTCTACTACTACTATGACTACTACAACAACTACTACTACTCCCCCAACTACTGAAACTACTACTACTGCTACTACAGCTGCTAGTACTGTTGCTACTGCTATTATCGCTACTACTTGTACTATTGCTATTACTGCTACTACAATAATAACTACTACTACAGCTACTGTTGCTACTACTGCTCCTAGTATTACTACTACTACTGCTACTATTACTACTACTACTACTACAACAACAACTGCGACTTCTCTAACTACTACGACTATTGCTACTCCTACTACTGCTACTACTACTGCTACTACTACTACTACTACTTCTTCTTCTACTACTACTACTACAGCTACTACTATTGCTGCTAGTACTACTAATACCACTACTACTGCTACTGCTACTACTATAATTACTGCTACTGCTACTACTACTACTGCTGCTACTGCTGCTTGTACTACTACTACTAATGCTACTATTAGTTCTACCACTATGGGAACTACTACTAGTACTCCTGCTACTTGTTCTACTACAACCACTATTATTTATAGTAATGACACTCCTGCAACTACTGTGACTATTACTACTTCAGCTACTGCTATCGCAACTGCTAGCTCTATTACTATAGCTGATGCACCTAAACCAATAACTACAGTGCCTACTACTACTGCAGCTACACCTACTACTACGATTGCTGCTACTACTGCATCAGCTAATATCGCTCCAGCTACTACTCCTACTCCAACAACTTCTACTACAGCTACCATTATGACTCTGGCTCCTTCTACTGTAACTATTACTCCTACTGCTACTGCTACTAAAACCTCTCCAGCTACCACAAATACTCCAACAATTACTTCTACTACTACTACTGGTGTTGTTACTCCTACTACTACTACTGCTCCTACAATTACTACTACTACTACGACTACTTTTGCGATAACTAATAATGCTCTTACTACTATTTCTACTACTACTATGACTTCTGCTACTACTTATACAACTACTAAAGATGGTACGAATGCTACTGCTACTACTACTACTACTTCTGTTACTTCTTCTAGTACTACTGCTGCTACGGTTGTGACTACTACCACCAGTGCTTCTTCTACTACTATTGCTACTTCTACTAGAACTACAACTACTACTGCTTCTACTTCAACTACTGGTACTGCTTCTATTACTACTACTCCAACAACTGTTGCTGCTACAGCTACTTCTACTTACAACTTTTACAACTACTTCTACTTAAACTACAACTTTGACTACCTCAACTATTATTAATACTACTACTAGTATTACTGCCATTTCTACTATAACTACTACAATAACTTATCCAACTTTAATACTACTGCATTTCCTACTACAAATACTACTACTGCTATGGCAATGACTACTAATACAACTACCACTACTACTGCAACAACTGCAACTTTTTTTAATACTGCCACTACAAGTACTATCACTGTAATTACTGGTATTTCTATCGCTAGTGCTGCTACGATGAATACTACTATTACTACAAATGCTGCTGCTGTTACTACTACTACTGTTACTGCTGCTACTACAGCTACTGCTACTATAACTACTATACTTACTACTACTATTACTACTACAACTACTACATCTCTCACTACTACTACTACTAGTACTACTACTACTACTGCTGCCACTATTGCCGCTACAACTAATACTATTATACCACTACAACTACTACTGCTACTACTCCTACTACGACTACTACGATTACGACTACCCCGACTACTGCTACTATCACAACTAGTACTACTACTACTACTACTACTTCTTCAACTACTACTACTGCTACTACTACTACCACTACTACTACTACTGCCACGGCTGCTACTTCTGCTACTACTACTACTTATGCTACTGCTACAACTACTAAAATTGCTGCTACTACTCCAAATACTGCAACAACTACAACTACTACTATTGTTGCTGCTACTAGTAGCACTAATACTATTGTTACAACTTTAGCTACAACATTTTCGACTACTATTACTACTGTTACTATTACTAACACTTCTATTACTACTGCTACGACTACTACTATTACTGCTACTACAACAATCATTGCAACTACTACTTCTACTACTATGATGACTACAACTACTACTACTGCTACTACTGCTAATACAACTACTACAATAGCTACTGCTGCTACTGCTACAACTACTGCGCTAGTAACATTTGCTGCTTTAGCTACTACTACAACAACAACTACTACTATTACTTCTATTACAGCTGCGCCTACTGCTGTTGCTACTACGACTACTACTAGTAGTACTCCTACTCCTAATAGTACAGCTACTACTACTACTACTACTGCCACTACTACTACTATTACTGCTACCACTATTATAGCTACTTCTGCTACTACTACATGTGCAACCATTACAGCTACTTCTGCTACTACTACTATTACTACCACTGCTACTATTGCTACTGCTGCCACTGCTACCACTATTACCACAACTTCTACTGTTGTACTACATCTACTGGTACCATCACGAACACCACCACCACCACTACTACTACTACCACCACTGCTATTACTGCTACTACTACTACTGCTACTATTATTACTACTACTACTTCTACTACTACAGCAACTAAAAATACTTCTACTTCTACTACTACTACTACTTATGCTACTGCTACTGCTACTTCCTCTACCACTACTACTGCTAGTACAACTGCAAGCACTACTGCTACTACCGCTACTACTGCTACTCCTATTTGTATTAGTGCTACTAGTGCTACTACTACTACTACTAAAACTACTACAACAAATGGAACTATTCTACTACTATTGATACTACTAGGACTACTTTGGCTACTACAACTGCTTCTACTATTATTACACTACAGCTGTTGCTACTACAGATACTACTACTACAACAACAACAACTACTACTACTGCTGCTACTACTACTATTACTACTGCAGTAGCTACCACTACTACAACTACAACTTCTGTGGCTTCTACTAGTACTTCTATTACTACAAATACTATTGCTACAACCACTACTACAGTCGATGCTACTACAACTACTACTGCTACTACTACAACTACCATTACTACTGCTACTGCGACTATAATTACTATGCTTCGACTCCCACTACTATAACTGCTGTTGCTGCTGCTGCTGCTGTTGCTACCGCAACTACTATCACTACAACTACTGCCACCACCACCACCACCACTGCTACTACCACTACTACTACTACTAATACAACTACCACTACTACTACCACTACTTCTACTACTACTACTACTACTACTACTTCTACTACTACTTCTAGTACTCCTACAACTACTAACGCTACTACTGATATTATTGTTACGATTACTACTGATGCTACTGCTACTACTGCAACTTCTACTACAAAAATAACTGCAGCTACTATTACTATTACTACTACTACTAATGCTACTACTTTTGCTACTTTTACTGCTACTTCTACTATTATTAGTTCGACTATAACAACTACTACTACGACTACTACTGCTTCTACAACTACTTCTGCTACTACAATTACAACTGCTGTTGCTGCTACTATTGCTACTATTGCGGCTACCGCTACTGCTGCTACAACAACAATAACAACAACAATTGATGCTACTGCTACTGCTGCAGCTACTATAACTACTAATACTACTATTCCTACTATTACTGTATCTTCTAATACTGCTACTAGCACTGCTACTACTACTACTCCTCCTATAACTAGTTCTAGTACTGCTACTACTAGTACAATTACTAATGCTACAACTACTACTAGGACTACTGCTACTATTGTTGCTGCTACTGCAGCAACTACTACTACTACAATTAGTATACTCCTCCTACTAGTATTGCTCCAACTACTACTATAATAACTATTACTTCTACTACTACTAATACTATTACAACTGCTACTGCTATTGCTACTGTTGCAGCTACTACTACTTCTCCTTCTACTAATACTATTAGTACTATTGCTACTAATGCTGCTATTGCTACTACTAATACTATTGTTACAATTTCTCCTACTACTACTACTACTTCTACTGTTACTGTTGTTATTGCTACTAGTACAACTACTGCTGCCACTACTACCACTACTACTTCTAATACTACTACTGCTACTAATACTATTACTATCACAGCTACTACCACAACTACTTCTCCTACTACTACTATTACTGCTACTACTATTATTGCTGCTACTACAGCTACAACTCCTACTATTGAAACAACTACTACTACAACTACTACTACTGCTACTACGACACCTACTACTACTACTGCTACTACTAATATTACTAGTACTGCTACGACAACTACCACTACTACTGCTACTACTGCCACTACTGCTATTATTGCTACTACTACAACTAATATAACTATTGCTACTACTACTACTACTACCGCCCTTACTGCAACTGCTGCCACTGCGACAATAATAACTACAACGGATACTATTGCTACAGCTGCTGCTATAACTTCTGACTTCTCTGACTTCTACGACTACTGCTACTACTATAACTATGACACTACTACTAGTAATACAACTACTACTTTTGCAACTACTACTGCTGTAGCTACGACTACGGCTGCTACTACCACCACTACGACTACTAATACAACTACTACTGCTCCTCCTACTACTACTACAACTACTATTACAACTACTGCTACTACTACTACTACGACTGCTGCTACTACTACTACTACTACTACTACTATGAATGCTCCAACTACTATTACTATTGCAACTATTTGTTCTACCCCTACTGCTAATACTGTTACTGCTACTACTATTTTTACTAGTGACACTACTACTACCATTGCTACTATAACTACTTCTACTACTACTGCTACTTCTACTACTACTACTTCTACAACTACTTCTACTACAACAACAACAACTACTACTACTACTTCTACTACAACTACTACTATTAATACTACTACTACAACTATTACAACATCAACTACTACTACTACAAATGCTCCTTCTAATATGACTATTGCTACCACTACGACTTCTACTTCTACTATGGCTGCTACCGTTACTACTACTACTACTTTGGCTACCACTTCTATTGCTACTACGACTACTATGACTACTACTAGTACTACTACAAGTCCTCCTCATACTACTACTACTTCTATCGCTATTTCTACTACTGGTGCTACTATTACTACTTCTACTACTTCCACTATTACTACTACTACTAGCACTACTGCAACAACAACAACAACAATAACAAGAACAACAACTACTACTACTACTTTGATTTCTATTACTATTGCACCTACTTTTGCAGCTAAAACTATAGCTTATGGGAGTACTACTTCTACTACTACTACTACTACTAATACTACTACTAATGCTACTGTTATTATTACTTCTACTACTACAATAGCTACTACTTCAACTACCACTTCTCCTATTGCAACTACTGCTACTACAACAACTACTACTACAGCTAGTACTGCTATAGCTAGTAGTACTATAGCTACTACTATTACGACTCCTACAACTACGAAAGCTACAACTATTACTGCTGCTGCTACTACTAATACTGTTACTACTAGTACTACTACTATAGCTATTCCTACTGCTACTACTACTACTAATGCAACTCCTAATACGGCTATAACTACTATTGTGACTACTACCGCAACATCTGCCACTACTACTACTACTATTAATACTACTACTACTACTGCTATTGCTACAACTGCTACTACTACTGCTACTACTACTATTACGCCGACTTGTACTAATACAACTAATACTAGTACCACTACTGCTACTACTACTACTATTACTAACACTAGTACTACTACTACTACTACTAGAACTAATGTTGCTGCTACGACAATGACTACTACTCTACTACTATCACTGATGGGGCTATGACTACTAGTTCTACTAGTACTGTTACTGTTACTGCTACTACTACTACTATCTGACTACTACTACTTCTACTACTTCTACTAGTTTCACTACTACTACTTATGCTACTACTTCTGCTGCGACTGCTTTTGCCACTACTGCAACTACTACCACTGCTACACCTGCTACAACAACTACAAAAACTACAACTACTACTGGTATTACTACTGCTTCAACTACTACCATCGCTACTACTACAACAACTAGTATGACAACTTCTACCACTTCAACTACTAAGACAACTACCACTACTGCTGTTGCTGCTACTACTACTACTACTTCTATTACTAATACTGCTACTGCTACTACTACTACTACTACTAACAACACTAGCACTACTACTACTACTGCTGCTGCAACCACTACCACTACCACTGCCACTACAGCTATTATTGCTACTACTACTACTGATGCTACTGCTAGAAATACTACTGATGCTACTGCTAGAAATACTACTGATGCTACAACTACTATTGCCACTACTGCTACTACTACTGTTGTTGCTGCTCCAACTACTACTACTGCTACTACTACTACTCATGCTACCCCAAATAATATTACTTCTGTCATCACTACTATTGCTATAACTAGTATCACTGCTACTACTACGACTACTACTGCTGCTATTGGTGCTGCTACTTCGACTACTATTACTTCTACTACAACTAGTACTACTACGATAACTACTGCTACGACGACAACTTCTATTTCTACTATTATTACTACTCCTACAACTACTGCTACAACTAATATAGTTGCCAAAATAATAACAATTACTACTACTAATACTACTATTGCTACTACTATTAGTACTACTACCCTACTACTCTACTACTGCTACAGTACTACTAAAATAATTACTATTACCACTACTATTGGTACTTATTCTACTACTACTACAATTACTACTACTACCACTATAGTTGTTGTTGCTGCTACTATGACTACTACAACTACTACTACTACAACAACAACTACTACTACTATTACTATAACTGCTACTAGTACTATACTATTACTACTACAACAACTTAATACTACTAATACAATGGCTACTACTACTACTGCTGCAATTACTACTCCTTCTACTATAACAACAACCACTACTACTACTACAACTTCCCCAACTACTACTACTGCTGCTACAACTGCTACTACTATAACAACTTCTATTGTTGCTACAACTACTAATACTACAACTACTATTATGACTAATATTATTATTGCCGCTACTTCTACTGCCACTGCTATGACTCTTACTACTACTACTACTACTACTACTACTACTACTACTACTGTCGAAACTACTAAAACATCTACTACTACTTCTACTGCTGCTACTACTGCTACAATTGCTATTATCATTACTGCTAATACTGCTACTATTGCTGCTACAACAACAACTACTACTACTACTACTGCCCCTGCTGATACTGTTGCTACTACTACTGCTGCTACTACTGCTATAGGTACTACTACTGCTACTGCTGCTGCTGCTGCTCTTACAACTACAACTACTGCTGCTTTCCAACTACTACTACTACCACTACTACTAATACTACTTCTACTACTACTATTACTACTACTACTGTTGTTGTTGCTGTTGTTGCTACTATTACTACTACTACCATAATTGCTACTACTACTACTACTGCTATTCCTATAACTCCTACTACTACTACTACTACTTCTTTTACCATGGCTACTACTACAATAACTACTACTAATACTACTAATACTTCTTCTCCACTTGCTGCTAGTACCACTACTCCTACTACACTTCTGACAACCACTATTACAACTACTGCTACTCCAACACCTACTCCTACTACTACTCCAACTATTACTTCTACTACTACAACTACTGCTACAACAACTACTACAACAACTACTGCAACTACTACTACTCCTCCTCCTACTACCATTGCTACAGCTATTATTACTTCTACCACTACTTCTTCTACTTCTACTTCTGTTGCTAGTACTCTATTTCTCCTACTGCTACTGCTGTTGCTGCTAACATTGCAGCTACTTTTGCTGCTATGACTATTGCGCTTGCTACTATTACAAATACCACCACTACTACTACTGCTAGTACTACTCCTACAGCTGCTACTACTACTACCACTATTGGTACAGTTACTACTACTATTGCTGCTACTACTAGAACTCGTACAATAACTGCTACTACAATGCCTATTGCTGCGACTGCTACTTATACTACTGCAACTACTCTTACTGCTACGACTACTACTACTATTGCTAATATTACTACTACAGCTAGTACTACTACCACAACAAGTACTACTACAACAACTATTGCAACTATAACTACATTTATTACTACTACTACTACTACTATAACTACTAGTACTAACTACTACAACTACTATAATAACAATAACTACTGCTATTGCTGCTGCTACTACTATTGCTACTTTTAGCACTACAACCATTTTTACTACTAGCATTACAATAGTAGTAGTAGCTATTGCAGCAAGATTAGTAGTATTTGTAGCGAAAGTATTAGCAAAAGTTATAATAAGAATAGGAGTAGGAGTAGGAGTTGGAGTAGGGCTAGTAGTAACAGCATTAGAATTAGTGGCAACAGTAGTAGTAGCAGTAATAGGAGTACTAGTAGTAGGAGTAGTAGTAGTAGTTGTTGTTGTTGTTGTAATAGTAGTGGTACTAGTAGTAGTAGTGGTAGTAGTAGTAGGAGTAGTAATAGGAGTGGGAGTAGTAGTAGTAGTGTTAGCAATAGTAGAAGTAGTAGTAGCAGTAGTAGTAGTAGTATTAGTAGTATAGCAGTCATAGCCACTTTATAAAAGAGGCTTTTCTAAAGTAAAGTAGCTTTTAGAAAAGCTGCCTGCAGCTTTAGGCAGCTTTAGCTTTTGTAAAGTAGCTTTAGAAAAGCTGCTTTTGTAAAAGCAGATGCGATCTTATCGCATCTGCCAGGCGTAAGTTCTCCCTATAAAATGGGAGGTATGTGATAATAAGAAGCATCGATCGACATTGAGGGAATAAACCAAGGTTTCATATCGGCTAAGAGAAGCGCAGAGTTATCTCTGAGTTTCCATATCTATCTCCTTATTCTCTTTATGTTTCACATTCATTTCCACGCAGAGCATTTTCGCCCGTTCGTTCTGACCGATATTACTAGTGAGGGAGCGAGCGAGTGCGATTCTGGTATCAGAGCTGGTTCAAGATATGGCTTGTGAGAAGAAAGCTTCGGGTTAAGGTACGAAAGGTTATGGGACGGATTGGTTTTATCATGCCTATTTCTGTTCTTCTCAGAGCTTATGAATTATATGCTTTCATATGAACTATCTTGTTTCTGCTTAGCGGTATACTAATCGGGTAAAGGTATGGGTTTTATGCTTTCTGGGTGATGAACTGAATAGGAAAAAGAACAGGTCCTAACTTGGCAGTAAGGCGAGTGGCCGTGGTAAGCCCAAGGGCACACCTATGTGATCCTGGAAGTTTCACAACCTAGCGAGAAATTACCTTGCCTGAACCTGGAGAGGAACTGCCCGGTAGAAGCTTGTAGTAAGTTTGGTAGCATAAATGTCGAAAGCTTGGGAGGAAACAATACAGGAGTGGTATACCAAATACTGAACCACAAACCTTGAGTACCTTGACCTTACTTTATCACCAGAAGTCACCTTAAACCAGTTAGCTAATAATCTTGCCGTCATATATGACCGCACCTATCTTTCCTCTAGAGTCCACCTTAAAAATTTTGAACAAGTTCTTGAGAGGTGTGAGCATCTTGAGAAGAGAGGTTGTTGAACTTCGTAGTGCCATCATAAACTCACTACTGTAATTTAGACAGTAGACCCGCAGGAAGTCCGGTAGCTTTTTGTTTTTGAAATTTTTAGGTAACCAGAACAAGCTAAGAGTAGCAATTTTTGGTGCATTGAAGGCTCCCTCAGAAGGACAAATTACTCTAACACTAATGGAGCAAGAAACAACGTCTGTGACTACATCAGTATACGAAAATAAAAGGAGGGAGAAAGGCTCTTCCCCACCAGCAAGGATAACTACCACAAAGTCACAGCAATTGTCCCCAGACCCGTTCAGTGAGCGTATTCGGAAGAGATCTCTGAGATATAGGATGCTGAAGAAGGTTATGCCAGCAGACGAGATAAAAGGGGTCATCCAAAGAGTCTCAGCAGATCTGGCTACACGAAAGCCACATATACCCAATACTGATGCTAAATGGGATGAATACTCAACCCAAGTAGTCATCACAAAGCAACCAGCTGAGGTTATCAGCCAAAGCCTGAGTGATGAAAGCATCACCCCCAACTCCTACCATTGCGAGTCCACACTGGAGGTGTCTCACTGTGCTCAGCAGAAGGATAAAGTACAAAGCGATGAAGAGGAGGTTCGCCCACAGCAGATTATAGCCATCCTTTTGGAGATCGAGATGTCCTCGAATACCTCTGACCAGTATTAGGATACTCTCCTGAGAATCCATGCAGAGGATACACGCCCAGGGGCCTCTATACCTCGGTCCATGGATTTTTCATTAGAGGAAACTGATGATTGGGAGGAGATGTATTTTAGTAGTCTCGAGGATGACGAATTTATTCCTACAGGAATTGATGATTACCCCTGACGGGATGCACCAATCTGGGATTCCTACCCAGATGATGATGAAGACGAGTGTTCCAATAACATTATCACAACTGGATACGAAGAAGAGGAACCTCAGATAGAGCCGGAGTACCCGGCACTGAAAAGGTTGGCAGAAGCGCTATATTCTAGCACTGTAACTTCACCATATCGACCACCCAAAGACACTTCGATGGGACCCCCAAGCTACCCTCCTGCAGCAGCAACCCCCTCGTCATCAAGGCAAGACCCGATATACCGAGGTCACGAAAGGGGAACATTCAGAAGGGCAACAAACAACGAGATGTGCAACCTGCGCTCAGCTCAGCAAACAGGGGGAGCTCTTTTTGTTATCCCGGAGCAACTGGGATTATTTGATGATGTTTTCTCAAGGTGGGAGTCCATCACAAGGAATCAGGTGGCAAGCATGGGGTTTACAGACGCCAGAGACAAGCTTGACTACATGGAGAACTTATTGGGCGAGGTGGAGAAACTTACGTGGATCCAATGGAGAATGCAGTATGGGGAGGAGTATCAGGGACTACTCACAACAGGAGAAGGGAAAGAAGGCACACAGAATATCTTATCCCAGATGAGGCGAGTCTTTACTCTGGAAGACCCCACTACCAGATCCACAGCTATACAGGACGAGGCGTATAGAGACCTGGAGCGACTGTCTTGTGACAATGTCAAAAACATTGTCAAGTACATGAATGACTACATGAGGCTGTCAGCGAAGACAGGGCAACTCTATACAGGTACTGGAGTCTCTGAAAAATTTTGGTTGAAAATTCCTACAGAACAAGGAAGAAGGATGAAAGAATCATTCGACCAGAGATACTCAGGAGTTCAAGTTGAAGTCCTACCCAGGATATTATTTGCTTACAAATTCCTGGAAGCAGAGTGCAAGGACGCCACCTTCAAGAGATCCTTGAAAGATCTCTCGTTTTGCAGCCAGATTCCTATACCTGGCGATTACAAGAAGGAAAAAAGGTATGGGTTGAGAAATTCAATAACTTATAGAGGTAAGCCACACGAGACATATCAGAATTGAAAAGCGAAAGCATCTAGTGCGCAATAGGAAGTGTAAATGCTTCCTCTGTGGCCAGGAAGGGCACTTTGCAAGGGAGTGTCCGAATGATAAAAGAAATGTTAGGAGAATGGCCATTTTTGAGCAACTAACCATTCCTGAGGACTATGATGTCTTATCAGTTCAAGAAGGTGAAGCGCAAAGTAATGCAATTTTCAATGTTTTCGAAGGTGAAGAAGGGCAGCCACTTCAAACGAGAATCCAAGGAGAAATAATTTACATGCTAGGGGAGATCGAAGGAGGATATCGACCCCAGATAAAGCTGCCAGAAGAACAAATGAGCTACTTACATGTCTGGCAACACAATGAGTTTGTGCACCCCCAGTATGAGAGCTGCTAATGTTGTAGAAGGAAGTCATTACAGAGGGCACGAATCCATTGTGAGAAATGCAAGGTAACAACATGTAATCTCTGTGGCCCGTATTATTTCAAAATACAGGTACCAGTAGCACCTGCTGCACCAGCACCATTCTTCCCGCAACAGCTGATTCAGGAGCAACAATACTACATCACCTGGTGTGATGGAGAAATAAAGCACCTGAAGGAGGAAGTGGAGCATTACAAGGCAAGGGTACTAGAGCTGGAGCAAGAGAAGGAGCTCAAGTCGGACCAAGAAGAGCTGGCAATCACTGATGCCATACGAGTAAAAGGAAAGGGACTGTGCATCCCGGAGGAAGATGCAAATGTACTGGTCCAGGAAAGTATTCTCAAAGACGCTACAATAGGGCAAAGAGTGTTGCGGCAACAATCAGGCCCGAAGATGGTCAGAAACATGTTGTACAACATGCAGGTAGAATTGGAGATTCCTGGAGTGCCCCGATTCCAAATCAGAGCAATACTGGATATGGGTGCAACTACATGGTGCATAGACGAAGCCTCTGTTCCAAAAGAAGCTATGGAGACAAACTGCTTCACTGTCCATATCAGCGGTATCAATTCAAGACAGACAGCAGATAAAAAGCTAAAGCAAGGGAGACTGTACATTGGAAACGACATGTTTCATATTCCCTACACTTGCAGCTTTCGGATGGAACTTGGAGCTGGCATCCAGATGATTATTGGGTGCAATTTCATACGCGCTATGCAAGGAGGAGTGAGAATTGATGGTAGTGTAGTCACTCTCTACAAGTATTTGACTACCATTGATACTACTCATGCAGCAGCAGTGATAGCAGCCTTAGATGAGTACATTGAGGAGCTACATTCCTCCCATATAGTTATGGCCTTAACTGAAGAATATGCTGATTCTTGCCACTCCTCTACAAGAACTAACCCCGTCGCTACAAAAGACGGTGAGACTTATGAACCAGCTTATGCTTCCTGATTACCATTCCCAGAAAATCGCCACATAAGAAGGATGGCCGACAGAAGGAAAGGAACAGCTCCATCTTACAGCACTGGCTCTACAGGAGGTCCAAGCAGCACTGGCTCTACTCATGCAGTAGCAGCGATAACAGTCTTAGATGAGTACATTGAGGAGCTACATTTCTCCCATATAGTTGTGGCCTTAACTGAAGAATATGCTGATTCCTACCACTTCTCTACAAGGGCTAACCCGTCACTATAAAAAGACGGTGGGACTTATGAATCGGCTTATACTTCACAATTCCCATTTCCAAAACATCGCCACATCAGAAGGATGGCCGACAAAAGGAATGGAACAACTCCATCTTACTGCACTGGCTCTATAGGAGGTCCAAGAAGCACCTCATCCGATGGCACAAAACCAACTGGTGACCCTACTGGGAACATGGTGCGATATGAGCAACTCATACAACTCCTCAGAAGTCAACCGCTACCACTCGAGGTCAAAGACTCTGTCACCAGAGACATCAAGCAATTGGAGCAGCATGCTGCCCACGAAGCCCTAGCAGCACTAATTCAACGCCGGGAGATGCACTCCACAAAAACAAAGGAGTGCCTACGACTACGGGAGACTGACAAATTTTGGGCCCAATGGTACCCGACGCTTCAACAGATTGATGACCAACTGGAACGAGCAGTTCGTCTCACTCTTAGCTCGACTCAAGAAACGGGTGCCTTTCAGTCAACTATGCAAGCAGAGCGTGGTGGGAAGTAGAATGGAAGTAGAATACGGCCCAGCAAGTCCAAGCCAAGCAAGTCCAAGATTGCTCAGACCAGCCAATCCAAAGAATAATCGGCCCGGCCCAGTCCAGAGGAAGTCGTGGCATAGGTGTAAAGTAAAGTTACTTTTATAAAGTGGCTTTACCATAAAGTAGCTATTGGTAAAGCCACTTTATAAAAGAGGCTTTCGTAAAGTAAAGTAGCTTTTAGAAAAGCTGCCCGCAGCTTTAGGCAGCTTTAGCTTTTGTAAAGTAGCTTTTAGGAAAGCTACTTTTGTAAAAGCAAATGTGATCTTATCGCATCTGCCAAGTGTAAGTTCTCCCTATAAAAAGGGAAGGTATGTGATAATCAGAAGTATCGATCAACATTGAGGGAAAAAACCAAGGTTTCATATCAGCAAAGTCATAAGCGAAGCGTAGAGTTATCTGTGAGTTTTCATATCTATCTCCTTATTCTCTTTGCGTTCCGCATTCGTTTCCACACAGAGCATTTCTGCCCGTTCGTTTCTGCCGATACTACTAGTGTTTTGGGAGCGAGCGAGTTTGATTCTGGTATCAGAGCTGGTTCAAGATGTGGCTTGTGAGTAGAAAGCTTCAGGTTAAGGTACGAATGGTTAGGGGACGGATTGGTTTTATCATGCCTATTTTTGTTCTTCTCTGAGCTTATGAATTATATGCTTTCATATGAACTATCTTGTTTATGCTTAGTAGTATATTAATCGGGTAAAGGTATGAGTTTTATGCTTTTTGGGTGATGAACTGAATAGGAAAAAGAACAGGTCCTCACTTGGCAGTAAGGCGAGTGGCCGTGGTAAGCCCAAGGACACATCTATGTGATCCTGGAAATTTCGGAACCTAGCGAGAAATTGCCCTGCCTGAACCTGGAGAGGAACTGCCCGGTAGAAGCTTGTAGTAAATCTGGTAGCATAGATGTCGGAAGCTTGGGAGAAAATAATACAGGAGTGCTATACCAAATCTCGAACCACAAACCTTGAGTACCTTGACCTTACTTTATCAACAGAAGTCACCTTAAACCAGTTAGATAACAATCTTGCCGTCATATACGATCGCACCTGTCTTTCCTCTAGAGTCCACTTTAAAAATTTTAAAGAAATTCTTCAGAGGTGTGAGCATCTTGAAAAGGAAGTTATTGAAATTCGTAGTGCCATCATAAACCTAACTGCTGTGTTTTTAGATAATAGACCTCTATCAGGGGAAGGAGTCCGTGATTTAGTTAGTAAAATTCTTAGGCAACCCCAGATCCCTCAATCAGAGGAAAGGTCCTTAAATGAAGCACTAAAAGACATTCATAGGGACTTAAAGATCATCAAAGAATAGCAGGTAAAGGAAGAAAATCCAAAGGAAGGAAGAGGCATCCTACGGGTGTTCAGTGACCCGTTCAAATTACTGGAAGAAGAGAATGAGAAGCTCGAGAAAAGCTAATGGCTACAAGAGCTGCATAGGAACAAGCATCCACCTCAGTCCCTATGTTTGAAGACCGGATCAGGGGGCAGGGAGACTTGGGAGACGTCTCGCCGGAAGGCCACAGCCCCAACAGGTCCTTGAGCAACAAATATACCCTCAGGAAGAACTCAGGCTATCTATGAGGGAGCGGGCATCCATAGTTCCCGCTGAGGTTCTCTACCACTCTCAGAGCGACGATGATCATCATCGAGTCTACATACATAGATCCGAAGAAGCTATCCTATGCACTGACAACAATCAACAGGATAGGATGTTCATTCAGGAGGAGAGTTTTTGTCAACTCCGGCAAAGTGGATTTCAGTATATACACCTGGGAGTTCTACAAGTCAGGATTTAAACCCTCCATAGACAGGAGGAAGGTACCTTATCCCTCATTCTCTTTCGGGATAATAGATGGCTGGGAGACCGGTCTATATTAGCTACTATGGAAGTAGATCTAACTAAGGGAAGTCAGCTTGTATATGTGATTCCCGACATGATGCTAACCATAGGAGATTTTTACGGAAATATACAGGTCTGTATTTTAACCAGGGGCTATGGGTAATGGTCGAATAGCGAGTCCAATATACTACTTACCAGAGGCCTCATGGGAAGATTATCCAACACCCCCAACGTTGGATTTTCCTACGAAGTCCAAGGAGTCATCGACTACCTAGTCAGCCATGGTGTTAGGGCTCTTCCAGGAAGGAGCTATTCGGCAGCAACCCTCCAAGGACTCAACTGGGTCATCAAGCCCACACAAGTCCCAAGCCCACTGCAGCCAACGGAGGTAATTAGTCATGATTTGCTCGACGAAAGCATTGCTTTGAGTTTCCAAAACTATACAGTTGTTTCAACTTCAAGGAGATCCTACTACAAACCAGATGCTGAAGAAGTACAAAGCGTTGAAGACGAGGTTCGCCTATAGTAGATTATAGCAATCCTTTTGGAGACCGAGATGTCCTTAGATACTCTCCTGAGAGTCCATGCAGAGGATACACACCCAGGGGCCTCTGTACCTCGGTCCATGGATTTTTCATTAGAGGAAACTGATGATTGGGAGGAGACGTATTTTAGTAGCCTCTAGGATGAGAAATTTATTCCTACAAGAGTTGATCATTACCCCCGACGGGATGCACCAATCTGGGATTCCTACCCAGATGATGATGAAGACTAGTGTTCCAATAACATTATCGCAACCAGATACGAAGAAGAGGATCCTCAGATAGAGCCGGAGTACCCGACACTCAAAAGGTTGGCCGAAGCGCTATATTCTAGCGCTGTAACTTCACCATATTGACCACCCGAAGAAACTTCGATGGGACCCCCAAGCTAGCCTCCTGAAGTAGCAACCCCCTCGTCATCAAGGCAAGACCCGATATTCCGACGTCACGAAAGGGGAACATTCAGAAGGGCAACAAACAATGAGATGTGGAACCTGCCCTCAGCTCAGCAAACAGGGGGAGCTCTTTTTGTTATCCCGGAGCAACTGGGATTATTTGATGATGTTTTTTCCAGGTGGGAGTCCATCACAAGGAATCATGTGGCAAGCATGGGGTTTACAGACGCCAGAGATAAGCTTGACTACATGGAGAACTTATTGGGCGAGGTGGAAAAGCTGACATGGATCCAATGGAGAATGCAGTATGGGGAGGAGTATCAGGGACTACTCGAAATAGGGGAAGGGAGAGAAGGCACACATAACATCTTATCCCAGATGAGGCGAGTCTTTACTCTGGAAGACCCCACTACCGGATCCACAGCTATACAAGACGAGGCGTATAGAGACCTGGAGCGACTGTCTTGTGACAATGTCAAAAACATTGTCAAGTACATGAATGACTACATGAGGCTGTCAGCGAAGACAGGGCGACTCTATACAGGTACTTAACTCTCTGAAAAATTTTGGTTGAAAATGCCTGCAGAACTAGGAAGAAGGATGAAAGAATCATTCGACAAGAGATACTCAGGAGTTCAAGTTGGAGTCCTACCCAGGATATTATTTGCTTACAAATTCCTGGAAGCAGAGTGCAAGGACGCCGCCTTCAAGAGATCCTTGAAAGATCTCTCGTTTTGTGGCCAGATTCCTATACCTGGCTATTACAAGAAGGAAACGAGGTATGGGTTGAGAAAGTCAATAACTTACAGAGGTAAGCCACATGAGACCCATATCAGAATTGAAAAGCGAAAGCATCTAGTGTGCAATAGGAAGTGTAAATGCTTCCTCTATGGCCAGGAAGGGCACTTTGCAAGGGAGTGTCCGAATGATAAAAGAAATGTTAGGAGAATGGCCATTTATGAGCAACTAACCATTCCTGAGGGCTATGATGTCTTATCAGTTCAGGAAGGCGAAGCGCACTACAAGCACTTCAGACGGGAATCCAAGGAGAAACAATTTACATGCTAGGGGAGATCGAAGGAGGATATCGACCCCAGATAAAGCTGCCAGAAGAACAAATGAGCTACTTACAAGTCTGGCAACACAATGAGCTTGTGCACCCCCAGTATGAGAGCTGCTCATGCTATAGAAGGAAGTCATTACAGAGGGCACGAATCCATTATGAGAAATGCAAGGTAACAGCCTGTAATCTCTGTGGCCCGTATTATTTCAAAATACAGGTACGAGTAACACCTGCTGCACCAGCACCGTTCTTCCTACAACAGCTGATTCAGGAGCAACAATACTACATCACCTGGTGTGACGGGGAGATAGAGCACCTCGAAAGGGAGGTAGAACATTACAAGGCAAGGGTGCAAGAGCAGGAGCAGGAGAAAAAGCTCCAACTTGACCAAGAAGAACTGGTAGTCACTGATGCTATACGAGTAAAAGGAAAGGGACTGTGCATCCAGGAGGAAGATGCAAATGTACTAGCCCAAGAAAGTGTTCTCAAAGCCGCTAGAACAGGGCAAAGAGAGTTGCAGCTACAATCAGGCCCCAAGTTGGTAAGGAACATGTTGTATAACATACAGGTAGACTTGGAGATTCCTGGAGTGCCCTGATTCCAAATTCGAGCAATACTGGATACGGGTGCAACTACATGCTCCGTAGACAAAGCCTCTGTTCCAAAAGAAACTGTGGAGACAAACTACTTCACTGTCCATATCAGCGGTATCAATTCAAGATAGACAGTAGATAAAAAGCTAAAGCAAGGGAGAATGTACATTAGAAACAACATCTTTCCTATTCCCTACACTTGCAGCTTTCGGATGGAACTTGGAGCTGGCATCCAGATGATTATTGGGTGCAATTTCATACGCGCTATGCAAGGAGGAGTGAGAATTGAAGGTAGTGTAGTCACTCTCTACAAGTATTTGACTACCATTAATACTACTCATGCAGCAGTAGCGATAGCAACCTTAGATGAGTATATTGAGGAGGTACATTCCTCCCATATAGTTATGGCCTTAACTGAAGAATATGTTGATTCTTGCCACTCCTCTACAAGAACTAACCCCGTCACTACAAAAGACGGTGAGACTTATGAACCGGCTTATGCTTCCCGATTACCATTCCCAGAAAATCGCCACATCAGAAGGATGGCCGACAGAAGGAAAGGAATAGCTCCATCTTACAGCACTGGCTCTACAGGAGGTCCAAGCAGCACCTCATCCGGTGGCACAAAACCAACTCGTGACCCTATTGGGAACATGGAGCAATATGAACAACTCATACAACTCCTCAGAAGTCAACCACTGCCACTCGAGGTCCAAGACTTTGTCACCAGGGATATCAAGCAATTGAAGTAGCATGCTGCCCACGAAGCCCTAGCAGCACTAATTCAGTTCCGGGAGATGCACTCTACAAAAATGAAGGAGTGCCTTTGACTACGGGACACTGACAAATTTTGGGCCCAATGGTACCCGACGCTTCAACAGATTGATGACCAACTGGAACGAGCAGTTCGTCTCACTCTTAGCTCCACTCAACGAATGGGTGCCTTTCAGCCAACTACGCAAGCGGAGCGTGGTGGGAATTAGGAGTAGAATTCGGCCCAACAATCCAGCCCAGCAAGTCCAAGAATGCTCAGACCAGCCAGTCCAAAGAATAACCAGCCCGGCCCAGTCCAGAGGATGCCGTGGCATAGGTGTAAAGTAAAGTTACTTTTATAAAGTAGCTTTTGGTAAAGCCACTTTATAAAAGAGGCTTTTGTAAAGTAAAGTAGATTTTAGAAAAGCTGCCCGCAGCTTTAGGCAGCTTTAGCTTTTGTAAAGTAGCTTTCAGGAAAGCTGCTTTTGTAAAAGCAGATGCAATCTTATCACATCTACCGGGTGTAAGTTCTCCCTGTAAAAAGGGGAGGTATGTGATAATAAGAAGTATCGATCAACATTGAGGGAAAAAACCAAGGTTTCATATCGGCAAAGTTATAAGCGAAGCGTAGAGTTATCTGTGAGTTTCCAAATCTATCTCCTTATTCTCTTTGCATTCCACATTCATTTCCACGCAGAGCATTTTCGCCCATTCGTTCCGGCCAATACTACTAGAGTTTTGGGAGCGAGCGAGTTCGATTCAAACTGATGCTTCAACAGATTGATGACCAACTGGAATGAGCAGTTCGTCGCACTCTCAGCTCGACTCAACGAATGGGTGCCTTTCAGCCAACTATGCAAGCGGCGCGTGGTGGGAAGTAGAATGGAAGTAGAATACGGCCCAGCAAGTCCAAGCCCAGCAAGTCCAAGATTTCTCAGACCAGCTAGTCCAAAGAATAACTGGCCCGGCCCAGTCCAGAGGAAGCCGTGGCATAGGTGTAAAGTAAAGTTACTTTTATAAAGTAGCTTTTGGTAAAGCCACTTTATACCTTGGTTTATTCCCTCAATGTCGATCGATGCTTCTTATTATCACAGACCTCCCCTTTTATAGGGAGAACTTACACCCGGCAGATGCGATAAGATCGCATCTACTTTTACAAAAGCAGCTTTCCTAAAGCTACTTTACAAAAGCTAAAACAACCTAAAGCTGCAGGCAGCTTTTCTAAAAGCTACTTTACTTTACAAAAGCCTCTTTTATAAAGTGGCTCTTCCAAAAGCTACTTTATAAAAGTAACTTTACTTTACACCTATGCCACGGCTTCCTCTGGACTGGGCCGGACCGATTATTCTTCGGACTGGCTGGTCGGAGCAATCTTGGACTTGCTGGGCTTGGACTTGCTGGGCCGGATTGTTGGGCCGAATTCTGCTTCTACTTCCCACCACGCTCCGCTTGCGTAGTTGGCTGAAAGGCACCCATTCATTGAGTTGAGCTAAGAGTGAGACGAACTGCTCGTTCCATTTGGTCATCAATCTGTTGAAGCGTCGGGTATCAATCTGTTGAAACCTCTGTAAGTTGTTGACTTTCTCAACCCATACCTCTTTTCCTTCCTGTAATAGCCAGGTATAGGAATCTGGCTGCAAAACGAGAGATCTTTCAAGGATCTCTTGAAGGCGGCTTCCTTGCACTCTGCTTCCAGGAATTTGTTAGCAAATAATATCCTGGGTAGGACTCCAACTTGAACTCCTGAGTACCTCTGGTTGAATGATTCTTTCATCCTTCTTCCTAGTTCTGCGAGCATTTTCAACCAAAATTTTTTCAGATAGTTCAGTACCTGTATAGAGTCACCTTGTCTTGGCTAACAGCCTCATGTAGTCATTCATGTACTTGACAATGTTTTTGACATTGTCACAAGGCAGTCGCTCCAGGTCTCTATACGCCTCGTCTTGTATAGCTGTCGATCCGGTAGTGGGGTCTTCCAGAGTAAAGACTCACCTCATCTGGGATAAGATATTCTGCATGCCTTCTCTCCCTTCGCCTATTGCGAGTAGTCCCTGATACTCCTCCCCATACTGCATTCTCCATTGGATCCACGTAAGTTTCTCCACCTCACCCAATAAGTTCTCCATGTAGTCAAGCTTGTCTCTGGCGTCTGTAAACCCCATGCTTGCCACATGATTCCTTGTGATGGACTCCCACCTGGAGAAAACATCATCAAATAATCCCAGTTGCTTCGAGATAACAAAAAGAGCTCCCCCTGTTTGCTGAGCTGAGGGCAGGTTCCACATCTTTTTGTTTGTTGCCCTTCTGAATGTTCCCCTTTCGTGACCTCGGAATATCGGGTCTTGCCTTGATGACGAGGGGGTTGCTGCTGCAGGAGGGTAGCTTGGGGGTCCCATCGAAGTGTCTTCGAGTGGTCGATATGGTGAAGTTACAGCGCTAGAATATAGCGCTTCTGCCAACCTTTTGAGTGCCGGGTACTCCAGCTCTGTCTGAGGTACAACTTCTTCGTATCCGGTTGCGATAATGTTATTGGAACACTCTTCTTCATCATCATCTGGGTAGGAATCCCAGATTGGTGCATCCCGTCGGGGGTAATCATCAACTCCCATAGGAATAAATTCCTCATCCTGGAAACTGCTAAAATACGTCTCCTCCCAATCATCAGTTTCCTCTAATGAAAAATCCATGGACCGAGGTACAGAGGCCCCTGGGTGTGTATCCTCTGCATGGACTCTCGGGAGAGTATCCTGATACTGGTCGGAGGTATCCAAGGACATCTCGGTCTCCAAAAGGATGGCTATAATCTGCTGTAGGCGAACCTCCTCTTCATCGCTTTGTACTTTATCCTTCTGCTGAACGCAGTGAGACACCTCCGGTGTGGACTCGCAATGGTAGGAGTTGGGGGTGATGCTTTCATCGCTCAGGTTTTGGCTGATAACCTCAGCTGGTTGGTTTGTGATGCCGGCTTGGGTTGAGTATTCATCCCATTTAGCATCAGTATTGGGTGTATGTGGCTTTTGTGTAGCCAGATTTGCTGAGACTCATTGGATAAACCCTTTTATCTTGTTTGCTGGCATAACCTACTTCAGCATCCTATATCTCAAAGATCTCTTCTGACAATGCTCGCTTCTGGTTTCGAACGGGCCTGGGGACAACCGCTGTAACTTTGTGGTATGTATAAGTACTGGTAGGGAAGAGCCTTCCTCCCCCTTTTGGTTGTCATTTACTGGAGTTGCTGCAGACATTGTTGCCTGCTCCATTAGTGTTAGAGTAGCTTGTCCTTCTGAGAGCACCTTCAATGCGCTCAAAAAAATTGCTACTCTTAGCTTGTTCTGGTTACCTGAAAATTTCAAAAAAAAACAAAAAGCTCCCAGACTTCCTGCTTGATTATAGTGGTGAGTTTATGATGGCACTACGAACTTCAACAACTTCCTTCTCAAGATGCTCACACCTCTCAAGAACTTGTTTAAAATTTTTAAGGTGGACTCTGGAGGAAAGACAGGTGGGGTCGTATATGATGGCAAAATTGTTAGCTAACTAGTTTAAGGTGACTTCTGGTGACAAAGTAAGGTCAAGGTACTCAAGGTTTGTGGTTCAGGATTTGGTATACCACTCCTGTATTGTTTTCTCCCAAGCTTCTGACATCTATGCTACCAGATTTACTACAAGCTTCTACCGGACAGTTCCTCTCCAGGTTCAGGCAGAGCAATTTCTCGCTAGGTTCCGAACCTTTCAGGATCACACAGGTGTGCCCTTGGGCTTACCACGGCCACTCGCCTTACTGCCAAGTTAGGACCTGCTCTTTTTCCTATTCAGTTCATCACCCAGAAAGCATAAAAACCATACCTTTACCCTATTAGTATACCGCTATGCAGAAACAAGATAGTTCATATGAAAGCATATAGATCGTATGCTCAGTAAAGAACAGAAATAGGCATGATAAAACCAATCTGTCCCCTAACCTTTCGTACCTTAACCCGAAGCTTTATACTCACAAGCCATATCTTGAACCAGCTCTGATACCAGAATCGAACTAGCTCGCTCCCTTGCTAGTAGTATCGGCCGGAACGAACGGGCGAAAATGCTCTGCAAGGAAATGAATGCAGAATGCAAAGAGAATAAGGAGATAGATATGTAAACTCATAGATAACTCTGCGCTTCGCTTAGCCGATATGAAACCTTGGTTTATTCCCTCAATGTCGATCGATGCTTCTTATTATCACATACGTCCCCTTTTATAGGGAGAACTTACACGCGGTAGATGCGATAAGATCACATCTGCTTTTACAAAATCAGCTTTCCTAATACTACTTTACAAAAGCTAAAGCTGCCTAAAGCTACAGGCAGCTTTTCTAAAAGCTACTTTACTTTACAAAAGCCTCTTTTATAAAGTGGCTTTTCCAAAAGCTAATTTATAAAACTAACTTTACTTTACACCTATGCCACGGCTTCCTCTGGACTGGGCCAGGCTGGTTATTCTTTGGACAAGCCGGTCTGAGCAATCTTGGACTTGCTGGGCTTTGACTTGCTGGGCTGGATTGTTCGGACGAATTCTGCTTCTACTTCCCACCACGCTCCGCTTGCATAGTTGGCTAAAAGGCACCCGTTCGTTGAGTTGAGCTCAGAGTGAGATGAACTGCTCGTTCCATTTGGTCATCAATCGGTTGAAGCGTCGGGTACCATTGGGCCCAAACTTTGTCAGTCTTTCGTAGTTATAGGCACTCCTTCGTTTTTGTAGAGTGCATCTCCCAGAGCTGAATTAGTGCTGCTGGGGCTTCGTGGGCAGCATGCTGCTCCAATTGCTTGCTATCCCTGGTGATAGAGTCTTGGACCTTGAGTGGTAGTGGTTGACTTCTGAGGAGTTGTATGAGTTGCTCATATGGCACCACGTTCCCAGTAGGGTCACCAGTTGGTTTTGTGCCATCGGATGAGGTGCTGCTTGGACATCCTGTAGAGCCAGTGCTGTAAGGTGGAGTTGTTCCTATTTTTCTTCTGTCGGCCATCCTGCAAAAAGAACACCATTAATTAATCTAGAAAATGTGTCCCCCAGTTGGTTGTTGCTGCCGTCAATGTGCTCAAACTGGATTCCCACTCCCGTCCCCGTGATGTAGTCAGTAAAAGCCATCCATATGACTCGTGATGGTTTGTTGTTTGAGGTCTTGTTGAAAAAACTAATAATTGCCTGGCAATCTGTTCTAATGAGCAATTCCACTCTGTCAAGATAATAAATCTTTAAGGGCTCAAGAGAGTTCATGACAGCTTGGATTTCAGCATCAATGGCGGCCTTTGGTGGGTTGAACTTGCCACTGGCATAAGCACAGACATTTTCGGTCGACCTTGGGTCATACTTTTGTAGCTTCCACTTGCAGATGCCTCCTCGGCCTTCCATGCATCCATCGGTTTCAAGGATTAAGTAACTCCCTTCAGGTGGGATTTCAAGATCTGGCAGGTTCTGGACAAGTTTTTTTATCTACTTCACAAGATTCCAATCCTGTGAATTCCACCTCTTCTCACCTGCTGGGCTTGTTTTGGAATATAGGGGTCCCAGTAATTTTCTGAGATTTGGAATATAACTGTGGGCGTAATTAAGAATTCCTAACCATGATTTCAGCCCTTTTGTTGTTGTGAGGTCCCGTTCCTGAAAATTGGCAATTTTCTTCACTATATGAGGTTGAAGCTTTATCTTCTGGCTCCCAATGATTGCTCCCAGAAACTCCTCTTCGAAAATGGCTACCTTCATCTTTGTAGGACTTAAAATCAGCCCGTTATCTTCACAAATTTGCAGCATGATCTTCAAATGCTCCGCATGCTGCTCTTCATCTTTATCAAGGTCCAGCTCCTCCAATGTTGCTGCTATTGCGGCTATAGGAGTAGTATTAATGGTAGTCGAATGTTTGTAAAAAATGACTTTACAACCTTCAACTCTTACTCCTTGCATAGCATGTATGAAATTGCATCCAATAATCATCTGGATGCCATCTCCAAGTTCCATCCGGAAGCTGCAAGTGTAGGGAATACGAAAGATGTTGTTTGCAATGTACGTTCTCCCTTGCTTTAGCTTCTTATCTACTGTCTGTCTTGAATTGATACTGTTGATATGGACAGTGAAGCAGTTTGTCTCCACAGCTTCCTTTGGAATAGAGGATTCATCTACGCAGCATGTAGTTGCACCCGTATCCAGTATTGCTCTGATTTGGAATCAGGGTACTCCAGGAATCTTCAAGTCTACTTGCATGTTATACAACATGTTCCTCACCAACTTGGGGCCTAATTGTTGCTGCAACTTTCTTTGCCCTGTGGTAGCGGCTTTGACAATGCTTTCTTGGACAAGTACATTTGCATCTTCCCCCTGGATGCACAGCCCTTTTTCTTTTGCTCGCTTCGCATCAGTGATTGCCAGTTCTTCTTGGTCCAATTGGAGCTCTTTCTCTTGCTCCAGCTCTTGCACCCTGCTTCCAGGAATTTGTAAGCAAATAATATCCTGGGTAGGACTCCAACTTGAACTCCTGAGTATCTCTGGTCGAATGATTCTTTCATCCTTCTTCCTAGTTCTGCAGGCATTTTCAACCAAAATTTTTCAGAGAAATCAGTACCTGTATAGAGTCACCTGGTCTTGGCTGACAGCCTCATGTAGTCATTCATGTACTTGACAATGTTTTTGACATTGTCACAAGACAGTCGCTCCAGGTCTCTATATGCCTCGTCTTGTATAGCTATGGATCCGGTAATGGGTCTTGCAGAGTAAAGACTGGCCTCATCTGGGATAAGATGTTCTGCGTGCCTTCTCTCCCTTCTCCTGTTACGATTAGTCCCTGATACTCCTCCCCATACTGCATTCTCCATTGGATCCACGTAAGTTTCTCCACCTCGCCTAATAAGTTCTCCCTGTAGTCAAGCTTGCCTCTGGCATCTGTAAACCCCATGCTTGCCACATGACTCCTTGTGATGGACTCCCTCCTGGAAAAAACATCATCAAATAATCCCAGTTGCTCCGGGATAACAAAAAGAGCTCCCCCTGTTTCTTGAGCTGAGGGCAGATTCCACATCTCGTTGTTTGTTGCCCTTCTGATTGTTCCCCTTTCGTGACCTCGGAATATCGGGTCTTGCTTCTACAAAAATGAAGGAGTGCCTACGACTACGGGAGACTGACAAATTTTGGGCCCAATGGTACCCAACGCTTCAGTAGATTGATGACCAGCTGGAATGCGGAGTTTGACTCACTCTTAGCTCGACCCAATGAATGGGTGCCTTTTAGCCAACTACGCAAGCAGAGCATGGTGGGAAGTAGAATGGAAGTAGAATATGGCCTAGCAAGTCCAAGCCAGCAAGTCCAAGATTGCTCAGACCAGCCAGTCCAAAAAATAACCGGCCCGGCCCAGTCAGGAGGAAGCCGTGGCATAGGTGTAAAGTAAAGATACTTTTATAATGTAGCTTTTGGTAAAGCCACTTTATAAAAGAGGCTTTTGTAAAGTAAAGTAGCTTTTAGAAAAGCTGCCCGCAGCTTTAGGCAGCTTTAGCTTTTGTAAAGTAGGTTTTGGGAAAGCTGCTTTTGTAAAAGTAGATGCGATCTTATCGCATTTGCTGGGTGTGAGTTCTCCCTATAAAAAGGGGAGGTATGTGATAATAGGAAGTATCGATCAACATTGAGGGAATAAACCAAGGTTTCATATCGGCTAAGCGAAGCGCCGAGTTATCTGTGAGTTTCCATATCTATCTCCTTATTCTCTTTGCGTTCCGCATTCATTTCCACGTAGAGCATTTCCGCTCATTCGTTCTGGCTGATACTACTAGCATTTTGGGAACGAGCGAGTTTGATTCTGCTATGCTTCTTATTATCACATACCACCCCTTTTATAGGGAGAACTTACACCCGGTAGATGCGATAAGATCGCATCTGCTTTTATAAAAGCAGCTTTCCTAAAGCTACTTTACAAAAGCTAAAGCTTCCTGAAGTAGTAGATAGCTTTTCTAAAAGCTACTTTACTTTACAAAAGCCTCTTTTATAAAGTGGCTTTTCCAAAAGCTACTTTGTAAAAGTAACTTTACTTTACACCTATGCCACGGCTTCCTCTGGACTGGGCCGGGCCGGTTATTCTTTGGGCTAGCTGGTCTGAGCAATCTTGGACTTGCTGGGCTTGGACTTGCTGGGCCGGATTGATGGGCCGAATTCTGCTTCTACTTCCCACCACGCTCCCCTTGCGTAGTTGGCTGAAAGGCACCCGTTCGTTGAGTTGAGGTAAGAGTGAGATGAACTACTCGTTCTATTTGGTCATCAATTTGTTGAAGCGTCAAGTACCATTGGGCCAAAAATTTGTCAGTCTCCCGTAGTCGTAGGCACTCCTTCATTTTTGTAGAGTGCATGTCCCGGAGCTGAATTAGTGTTGCTAGGGCTTCGTGGGCCGCATACTGCTCCAATTGCTTGATATCCCTGGTAAAAGAGTCTTGGACCACGAGTGGTAGAGGTTGACTTTTGAGGAGTTGTATGAGTTGCTCATATCGCACCACGTTCCCAGTAGGATCACCAGTTGGTTTTGTGCCATCGGATGAGGTGCAGCTTGGACCTCCTGTACAGCCAGTGCTGTAAGGTGGAGTTGTTCCTATTTTTCTTCTGTCGGCCGTCCAGCAAAAATAACACCGTTAATTAATCTAGAAAGTGCATCCGCCAGTTGGTTGTTTCTGCCGTCAATGTGCTCGAACTGGATTGCCACTCCCGTCCCCGTGATGTAGTCAGTAAAAGCCATCCATCTGACTCGTGATGGTTTGTTGTTTAAGGACTTGTTCAAAAAACTAATAATTGCCTAGCAATCTGTTCTGATGAGTAATTCTGCTCTGTCAAGATAATAAATCTTTAAGGACTCAAGAGAGTTCATGACAACTTGGATTTCGGCGTCAATGGCGGCCTTTGGTGGGTTGAACTTGCCACTGGCATAAGCACAGACCTTTTTTGTCGACCATGGGTCATACTTTTGCAGCTTCCACTTGCAGATGCCTCCCCAGCCTTCCATGCATCCGTCGGTTTCAAGGATTAAGTAACTCCCTTCAGGTGGGATTTCAAGATCTGGCAGGTTCTGGACAAGGCTTTTTATCTGCTTCACAAGATTCCAATCCCGTGAATTCCACCTCTTCTCACCTGCTGGGCTTGTTTTGGAATATAGGGGTCCCAGTAATTTTTCGAGATTTGGAATATAACTGTGGGCATAATTAAGAATTCCTAACCATGATTTCAGCCCTTTTGTTTCTGTGAGGTCCCATTCCGGAAAATTGGCAATTTTCTTCACTATATGAGGTTGAAGCTTTATCTTCTAGCTCCCAATGATTGCTCCCAGAAACTCCTCCTCGGAAATGGCTACCTTCATCTTTGTAGGACTTAAAATCAGCTCATTATCTTCACAAATCTGCAGCATGATCTTCAAATGCTCCGCATGCTGCTCTTCATCTTTATCAAGGTCCAGCTCCTCCAATGCTGCTGCTATTGCGGCTATAGGAGTAGTATTAATGGTAGTCGAATGTTTGTAAAAAATGACTTTACTACCTTCAACTCTTACTCCTTGCATAGCATGTATGAAATTGCATCCAATAATCATCTGGATGCCATCTCCAAGTTCCATCCGAAAGCTATAAGTGTAGGGAATACGGAAGATGTTGTCTCCAATGTACGTTCTCCCTTGCTTTAGCTTCTTATCTACTGTCTGTCTTGAATTGATGTCGCAGATATGGACAGTGAAGCAATTTGTCTCCACAGCTTCCTTTGGAATAGAGGCTTTGTCTACGCAGCATGTAGTTGCACCCGTATCCAATATTGCTCTAATTTGGAATCGAGGTACTCCAAGAATCTCCAAGTCTACCTGGACTAGTACATTTGCATCTTCCTCCTGGATGCACAGTCCCTTTCCTTTTTCTCGTATAGCATCAATGACTGCCAGTTCTTCTTGGTCCAGTCGAAGCTCTTTCTCTTGCTCCCGCTCTTGCACCCTTGCCTTGTAATGTTCTACCTCCCTTTTGAGGTGCTCTATCTCCCCGTCACAACAGGAGATGTAGTATTGTTGCTCCTGAATCAGCTATTGTGGGAAGAATGGTGCCAGTGCAGCAGGTGCTACTGGTACCTATATTTTGAAATAATACGGGCCACAGAGATTACATGCTATTACCTTGCATTTCTCATAATGGATTCATGCCCTCTATAATGACTTCCTTCTACAGCATGAGCAGCTCTCATACTGGGGGTGCACAAACTCATTGTGTTGCCAGACTTGTAAGCAACTCATTTGTTCTTCTAGCAGCTTTATCTGGGGTCGATATCCTCCTTCGATCTCCCCTAGCATATAAATTGTTTCACCTTGGATTCCCATCTGAAGTGCTTGTAGTGGCTCCCCTTCTTTACCTTCGGAAACACTGAAAATTGCATCACTTTGCGCTTCACCTTCTTGAACTTATAAGACATCATAGTCCTCAGGAATGGTTAGTTGCTCAAAAATGGCCATTCTTCTAACATTTCTTTTATCATTCGGACACTCCCTTGCAAAGTGCCCTTCCTAGCCATAGAGGAAGCATTTACACTTCCTATTGCGCACTAGATGCTTTCGCTTTTCAATTCTGATATGGGTCTCATGTGGCTTACCTCTGTAAGTTGTTGACTTTCTCAACCCATACCTCTTTTCCTTCTTATAATAGCCAGGTATAGGAATCTGGCTTCAAAACGAGAGATCTTTCAAGGATCTCTTGAAGGCGGCGTCCTTGCACTCTGCTTCCAGGAATTTGTAAGCAAATAATATCCTGGGTAGGACTACAACTTGAACTCCTGAGTATCTCTGGTCGAATGATTCTTTCATCCTTCTTCCTATTTCTGCAGGCATTTTCAACCAAAATTTTTTAGAGAGTTAAGTACCTATATAGAGTCGCCCTGTCTTGGCTGACAGAATCATGTAGTCATTCATGTACTTGATAATGTTTTTGACATTGTCACAAGACAGTCGCTCCAGGTCTCTATATGCCTCGTCTTGTATAGCTGTGGATCCGGTAGTGGGTCTTGCAGAGTAAAGACTCGCGTCATCTGGGATAAGATGTTCTGCGTGCCTTCTCCCCCTTCACCTGTTGCGAGTAGTCCCTGATACTCCTCCCCGTACTGCATTCTCCATTGGATCCACGTAAGTTTCTCCACCTCACCCAATAAGTTCTCCATGTAGTCAAGCTTGTCTCTGGCATCTGTAAACCCCATGCTTGCCATGTGATTCCTTGTGATGGACTCCCACATGGAAAAAACATCATCAAATAATCCCAGTTGCTCCGAGATAACAAAAAGAGCTCCCCCTGTTTGCTGAGCTGAGGGCAGGTTCCACATCTCGTTGTTTGTTGCCCTTCTGAATGTTCCCCTTTCGTGACCTCGAAATATCGGGTCTTCCCTTGATGACGAGGGGGTTGCTGCTGCAGGAGGGTAGCTTGGGGGTCCCATCGAAGTGTCTTCGGGCGGTCGATATGGTGAAGTTACAGCGCTAGAACATAGCGCTTCTGCCAACATTTTGAGTGCCGAGTACTCCAGCTCAGTCTGAGGTTCCTCTCCTTCGTATCCGGTTGTAATAATGTTATTGGAACACTCGTATTCATCATCATCTGGATAGGAATCCCAGATTGGTGCATCCCATTGGGGGTAATCATCAACTCCCATAGCGATGAATTCTTCATCCTAGAGACTACTAAAATACTTCTCCTCCAAATCATCAGTTTCCTCTAATGAAAAATCCATGGACCGAGGTATAGAGGCCCCTGGGTGTGTATCCTCTGCATGGACTCTCAAGAGAGTATCCTGATACTGGTCCGAGGTATCCGAGGACATCTCGGTCTCCAAAAGGACGGCTATAATTTGCTGTAGGCGAACCTCCTCTTCATCGCTTTGTACTCCTTCCTTCTGCTGAACGCAGTGAGACACCTCCAGTGTAGACTCACAATGGTAGGAGTTGGGGGTGATGCTTTAATCACTCAGGCTTTGGCTGATAACCTCAGCTGGTTGCTTTGTAATGCCGACTTGGGTTGGGTATTCATCCCATTTAGCATCAGTATTGGGTATATGTGGCTTTCATGTTGCCAGCTCTGCTGAGACTCTTCCTAGTACGCTCGTTGAACGGGGCTGGGGACAACTGCTGTGACATTGTGGTAGTTATCCTTGCTGGTGGGGAAGAGCCTTTCTCCCTCCTTTGATTGTATACTGAAGTTGTCGCAGACGTTGTTGCTTGCTCCATTAGTGTTAGAGTAGTTTGTCCTTCTGAGAGCGCCTTCAATGTGCCAAAAATTGCTACTCTTAGCTTGTTCTTGTTACCTGAAAATTTCAAAAACAAAAAGCTCCCGGACTTCCTACGGGTGTACTGTCTAAATTACAGTAGTGAGTTTATGATGGCACTACGAAGTTCAACAACCTCTCTTCTCAAGATGCTCACACTTCTCAAGAACTTGTTTAAAATTTTTAAGGTGGACTCTGGAGGAAAGAAAGGTGCGGTCATATATGACAGCAAGATTGTTAGCTAACTGGTTTAAGGTGACTTCTGGTGATCAAGTAAGGTCAAGTTACTCAAGGTTTGTGGTTCGGGATTTGGTATACCATTCCTGTATTATTTTCTCCCAAGCTTCTGACATCTTTGCTACCAGATTTACTACAAGCTTCTACCGGGAAGTTCCTCTCCAGGTTCAGGCAGGGCAATTTCTCGCTAGGTTCCCAACCTTCCAGGATCACACAGGTGTGCTCTTGGGCTTACCACGGCCACTCGCCTTACTGCCAAGTTAGGACCTATTCTTATTCCTATTTAGTTTATCACCCAGAAAGCATAAAACCTATACCTTTACCTGATTAGTATACCGCTAAGTAGAAACAAGATAGTTCATATGAAAGCATATAATTCATAAGCTTAGAGAAGAACAGAAATAGGCATGATAAAACCAATCCGTCCCCTAACCTTTCGTACCTTAACCCGAAGCTTTCTACTCACAAGCCATATCTTGAACCAGCTCTGATACCAGAATGAAACTCACTCGTTCCCAAAACCCTAGTAGTATCGGCCGGAACGAATGGGCGGAAATGCTCCCCGTGGAAATGAATGCGGAACGCAAAGAGAATAAGGAGATAGATATGGAAACTCACAGATAACTCTGCGCTTCGCTTAGCCAATATGAAACCTTGGTTTATTCCCTCAATGTTGATCGATGCTTCTTATTATCACATACCTCCCCTTTTATAGGGAGAACTTACACCCGGCAGATGCGATAAGATCGCATCTGCTTTTACAAAAGCAGCTTTCCTAAAACTACTTTACAAAAGCTAAAGCTACCTAAAGCTGCAGGCAGCTTCTCTAAAAGCTACTTTAGTTTACAAAAGCCTCTTTTATAAAGTGGCTTTTCCAAAAGCTACTTTATAAAAGTAACTTTACTTTACACCTATGCCATGGCTTCCTCTGGACTGGGCCGGGCCGGTTATTCTTTGGACTGGCTGGTCTGAGCAATCTTGGACTTGCTGGGCTTTGACTTGCTGGACCAAATTGTTGAGCTGAATTCTGCTTCTACTTCCCACCACGCTCCGCTTGCGTAGTTGGTTGAAAGGCACCCGTTTGTTGAGTTGAGCTAAGAGTGAGATGAACTACTCGTTCCAGTTGGTCATCAATCTATTGAAGCGTCGGGTACCATTGGGCCCAAAATTTTTCAGTCTCCCATAGTCGTAGGCACTCCTTTGTTTTTGTGGAGTGCAACTCCCGGAGTTGAATTAGTGCTGCTAGGGCTTCATGGGCAGCATGCTGCTCCAATTGCTTGATGTCCCTGGTGACAGAGTCTTTGACCTCGAGTGGTAGCGGTTGACTTCTGAGGAGTTGTATGAGTTGCTCATATCACACCACATTCCCAGTAGGGTCACCAGTTGGTTTTGTGCCATCGGATGAGGTGCTGCTTGGACCTCTTGTAGAGCCAGTGCTATAAGATGGAGTTGTTCCTTTCCTTCTGTCAGCCATCCTTCTAATGTGGCAATTTTCTAGAAATGGTAATGGTTAAGTATAAGCCGATTCATAAGTCCCATCGTCTTTTTGTAGTGACGGGTTTGCCCTTGTAGAGAAGTGGTAGGAATCAGCATATTATTCAGTTAAGGCCACAACTATATGGGAGGAATGTAGCTCCTCAATGTACTCGTCTAAGGCTACTATCGCTGCTGCTGCATGAGTAGTATCAATGGTAGTCAAATACTTGTAGAGTGTGACTACACTACCTTCAATTCTCACTCCTCCTTGCATAGCGTGTTTGAAATTGTGCCCAATAATCATCTGGATGCCAGCTCCAAGTTCCATCCGAAAGCTGCAAGTGTAGGGAATACGAAAGAAGTTGTTTCCAATGTACATTCTCCCTTGCTTTAGCTTCTTATCTGCTGTCTGTCTTGAATTGATACCGCTGATATGGACAGTGAAGCAGTTTGTCTCCACAGCTTCCTTTAGAATAGAGGCTTCGTCTACGCAGCATGTAGTTGCACCCATATCCAGTATTGCTCTGATTTGGAATCGGGGTACTCCAGGAATCTCCAAGTCTACCTGCATGTTATACAACATGTTCCTCACCAACTTGGGGCCTGATTGTTGCTGCAACTTTCTTTTCCTTGTTGTAGCAGCTTTGAGAATGCTTTCTTGGACAAGTACATTTGCATCTTCCTCCTGGATGCATAGCCCTTTTTCTTTTGCTCGTATGGCATCAGTGTCTGCCAGTTCTTCCTGGTCCAGTTGGAGCTCTTTCTCTTGCTCCAGCTCTTGCACCCTTGCTTTGTAATGTTCTACTTCCTCCTTCAGGCACTTTACCTCTCCATCACACCAGGTGATGTAGTATTGTTGCTCCTGAATCAGCAGTTGCGGGAAGAACGGTGCTGGTGCAGCAGGTACTACTGGTACCTGTATTTTGAAATAATATGGGCCACAAATATTACATGCGGTTACCTTACATTTCTCACAATGGATTCATGCCCTCTGTAATGCCTTCCTTTTACAGCATGAGCAGCTCTCATACTGGGGGTGCACAAACTTATTGTGTTGCCAGACATGTAAGCAGCTTATTTGTTCTTCTGGCAGCTTTAACTGGGGTCGATATCCTCCTTCGATCTCCCCTAGCATGTAAATTATTTCTCCTTGGATTCCCATTTGAAGTGCTTTTGGTGGCTCCCCTTCTTCACCTTCGGAAACACTAAAAATTGCATCACTTTGCGCTTCACCTTCCTAAACTAATAAGACATTATAGTCCTCAGGAATGGTTCATTGCTCAAAAATGGCCATTCTTCTAACATTACTTTTATCATTCGGACACTCCCTTGCAAAATGCCCTTCCTGGCCACAGAGGAAGCATTTACACTTCCTATTGTGCACAAGATGCTTTTGCTTTTCAATTCTGATATAGGTCTCGTGTGGCTTACCTCTGTAAGTCGTTGACTTTCTCAACCCATACCTCTTTTCCTTCTTGTAATAGCCAGGTATAGGAATCTGGCTGCAAAATGAGAGATCTTTCAAGGATCTCTTGAAGGTGGCGTCCTTGCACTCTGCTTCCAGGAATTTGTAAGCAAATAATATCCTAGGTAGGACTCCAACTTGAACTCTTGAGTATCTTTGGTTGAATGATTCTTTCAACCTTCTTCCTAGTTTTGCAGGAATTTTCAACCAAAATTTCTCAGAGAGTTCAGTACCTGTATAGAGTCGCCCTGTCTTGGCTGATAACCTCATGTAGTCACTCACGTAATTGACAATGTTTTTGACATTGTCACAAGACAGTCGCTCCAGGTCTCTATATGCCTCGTCCTGTATAGCTGTGGATCCGGTAGTGGGGTCTTCAAAGTAAAGACTCGCCTCATTTGGGATAAGATGTTCAGCATGCCTTCTCTCCCTTCGCCTGTTGTGAGTAGTCCCTGATACTCCTCCCCATGCTTGCCATATGATTCCTTGTGATGGACTCCCACCTGGAAAAAACATCATCAAATAATCCCCGTTTCTCCGAGATAACAAAAAGAGCTCCTCCTGTTTGCTGAGCTGAGGGCAGGTTCCACATCTCGTTGTTTGTTGCCCTTCTGAATGTTCCCCTTTCGTGACCTCCGAATATCGGGTCATGCCTTGATGATGAGGGGGTTGCTACTACAGGAGGGTAGCTTGGGGGTCCCATCGAAGTTTCTTCGGGTTGTCGATATGGTGAAGTTACAGCGCTAGAATATAGCGCTTCTGCCAACCTTTTGAGTGTCGGGTACTCCAGCTCTGTCTGAGGTTCCTCTTCTTCGTATCCAGTTGCAATAATGTTATTGGAACACTCATCTTCATCATCATCTAGGTAGGAATCCCAGATTGGTGCATCCCGTCAGGGGTAATCATCAACTCCTGTAGGAATAAATTCCTCATCCTGGAGACTACTAAAATACGTCTCCTCCCAATCATAAGTTTCCTCTAATGAAAAATCCATGGACCGAGGTACAGAGGCCCCTGGGCATGTATCCTCTGCATGTACTCTCAAGAGAGTATCCTGATATTGGTCAGAGGTATCCGAGGACATCTCGGTCTCCAAAAGGACGGCTATAATCTGCTGTAGGTGAACCTCCTCTACATCACTTTGTAATTTATCCTTCTGTTGAACGCAGTGAGACACCTCCGGTGTGGACTCGCAATGGTAGGAGTTGGGGGTGATGCTTTCATCCCTCAGGATTTGGCTGATAATCTCAGCTGGTTGCTTTGTGATGCCGACTTGGGTTGAGTATTCATCCCATTTAGCATCAGTATTGGGTATATGTGGCTTTCGTGTAGCCAGATTTGCCGAGACTCTTTGGATGAACCCTTTTATCTCGTCTACTAGCGTAACCTTCTTCAGCATCCTGTATCTCGAAGATCTCTTCCGAGCATGCTCGCTTCTAGTTTCGAACGGGCCTGGGGACAACCGCTGTAACTTTGTGGTATGTATAAGTACTGGTAGGGAAGAGCCTTCCACCCCCTTTTGGTTGTCGTTGACTGGCGTTGCTGCAGACGTTGTTGCCTGCTCCATTAGTGTTAGAGTAGCTTGTCCTTCTGAGAGCACCTTCAATGAGCTAAAAATTACTACTCCTAGCTTGTTCTGGTTACCAAAAAATTTCAAAAGGAAGAAACTCCCGGACTTCCTGCTTGATAACCGGTCTACTGTCCAAATTGCAGTAGTGAGTTTATGATAGTATTTCAACAACTTCCTTCTCAAGATGCTCACACCTCTCAAGAACTTGTTTAAAATTTTTAAGGTGGACTCTGGAGGAAAGACAGGTGGGGTCGTATATGACAGCAAGATTGTTAGCTAACTGGTTTAAGGTGACTTTTGGTGATAAAGTAAGGTCAAGGTACTCAAGGTTTGTGGTTCGGGATTTGGTATACCACTCCTGTATTGTTTTCCCCCAAGCTTCTGACATCTATGCTACCACATTTACTACAAGCTCCTACCGGGCAGTTCCTATCCAGGTTCAGGCAGGGCAGTTTCACGCTAGGTTCCGAACCTTCCAGGATCACACAGGAGTGCCCTTGGGCATACCACAGCCACTCGCCTTACTGCCAAGTTAGGACCTGTTCTTTTTCCTATTCAGTTCATCACCCAGAAAGCATAAAACCCATACCTTTACCCGATTAGTATAATACTAAGCAGAAACAAGATAGTTCAAATAAAAGCATATAATTCATAAGCTCAGAGAAGAACAGAAACAGGCATGATAAAACCAATCCGTCCCCTAACCTTTCGTACCTTAACCCGAAGCTTTCTACTCACAAGCCATATCTTGAACCAGCTCTGATACCAGAATCGAACTCGCTCACTCCCAAAATGCTAGTAGTATCGGCCAAAACGAACGGGCGAAAATGCTCTGAGTGGAAATGAATGCGGAACGCTAAGAGAATAAGGAGATAGATATGGAAACTCACAAATAACTCTGCGCTTCGCTTAGCCGATATGAAACCTTGGTTTATTCCCTCAATGTTGATCCATGCTTCTTATTATCACATACCTCCCCTTTTATAGGGAGAACTTACACTCGGCAGATGCGATAAGATCGCATTTGCTTTTACAAAAGTAGCTTTCCTAAAGCTACTTTACAAAAGCTAAAGCTGCCTAAAGCTGCAGGCAACTTTTCTAAAAGCTACTTTACTTTACAAAAGCCTCTTCTATAAAGTGGCTTTTCCAAAAGCTACTTTATAAAAGTAACTTTACTTTACACCTATGCCACGGCTTCCTCTGGACTGGGCCGGGCGGGTTATTCTTTGGACTGGTTGGTATGAGCAATCTTGGACTTGCAGGGCTTAGACTTGATGGGCCGGATTGTTGGGCCGAATTCTGCTTCTACTTCCAAGATGTGAGAAAGGGAAGGAAACAAAAGACAGGCTCCCAATAAGAATAAGGAGAAGGGAAACTCACAGATGTCATTGGGAAATTAAAAACTTTATTAGAAACACCAAGGATCGCCGAGCCAGCAGCCCGGGCACAACCCGCTGCCGGCTGCCGCTGCCCCTCCCAGAGGACTCCTCGGGCGGTTTTATAGGCAGGAGGTGATAAGGTCCGGGTGCCTACTGGGCCCATAGCAACCTTTACAGCTCATTCCCACCCACCAACTGACACACTAGTACAATAATTCACGAGAGGATAAGCCCCTCGTGACTAAAAAGCAAAAGGTGCTAGAAAAGCGGCTGGCACATCCGCTTTAGTTTTTAGGGCGGAAGGGAAGGAAACAAAAGACAGGCCCCCAATAAGAAAAAGGAGAAGGGAATCTCACAGATCTCATTGAGGAATTAAAAACTTTATTAGAAACCCCAAGGATCGCCAAGCCAGTAGCCCGGGCACAACCCACTGCCGGCTGCCGCTGCCCCTCCCAGAGGACTCCTCGGGCGATTTTATAGGCAGGAGGAGATAAGGTCCGGGTGCCTACTGGGCCCCATAGCAACCTTTACAGCTCATTCCCACCCACCAACTGACACACCAATGCAATAATTCATGAGAGGATAAGCCCCTCGTGACTAAAAAGCAAAAGGTACCAGAATAAGAGGCTGGCACATCCGCTTTATTAAGGGAACAGCGGTGGACTATGATGGGTCCACCACGTTTCGTCCCTGCTGTTCGCTGCGAACAGCACGGGCCGACCACTCCATCAGCCGAGCAGGATCCCGCTCTTCGCATCTTCACCTTTCTCCCACCACGCTCCACGCGAACGTTGATGGTCAGCCGACTAGTAGCGAAAGGCGGCATTGTCGCCGCAAGCGGTGATCGGGCGATCCTTGGATTTCCAGAAATGAAGAGCAACCTCTCTTTGTTCTTTGCTCTGTTATGCAGAGTCTTTGGTGACACCATCTCGACTGGGTCAGGGTCCAAGCAGCTTCCTCCGCCTGCAGTGGTTCTCCGAGCTAACTGTCTCCACCGGACATTAAGATTCCTTGAGTTCTACCAGTCAGGATGTGATTATCCCCCTGGGGTTCGACTAGTTCAGGCTTGACTTCGGTCTTACGGCACCCCGTTGTGACTTACTGCCGAACTCGGGCCTAAGCCCGGCCGAATCCAGTTTTATCCTCACATCCTAAAACTGATATAGTGAAGGCAATATCAATGTGCTAAGAGAAGGAAACAAAAGACAGGCTCCCAATAAGAATAAGGAGAAGGGAAACTCGCAGATCTCATTGGGAAATTAAAAATAGTTTTTAGCATGGAAGGGAAGGAAACAAAAGATAGTCTCCCAATAAGAATAAGGAGAAGGGAAACTCGCAGATCTCATTGGGAAATTGGAAGTAGAATCAGAATTCGGCCCAACAATCTGGCCCAGCAAGTCCAAGCCCAGCACGTCCAAGATTGCTCAGACCAGCCAGTCCAAAGAATAACCGGCTCGGCCCAGTCCAGAGGAAGCTATGGCATAGGTGTAAAGTAATGTTACTTTTATAAAGGGGCTTTTGGAAATGCCACTTTATAAAAGAGGCTTTTGTAAAGTAAAGTAGCTTTTAGAAAAGCTGCCCGCAGCTTTAGGCAGCTTTAGCTTTTGTAAAGTAGCTTTTGGGAAAGCTACTTTTGTAAAAGCAGATGCGATCTTATCGCATCTGCCAGGTGTAAGTTCTCCCTATAAAAGGGGAGGTATGTGATAATAAGAGGCATCGATCAACATTGAGGGAATAAACCAAGGTTTCATATCGGCTAAGCGAAGCGCAGAGTTATCTGTGAGTTTCCATATCTATCTCCTTATTCTCTTTGCGTTCCGCATTCATTTCCACGCAAAGCATTTTCGCCCATTCATTCCAGCCGATACTACTAGCATTTTGGGAGCGAGCGAGTTCGATTCTGGTATCAGAGCTGGTTCAAGATATGGCTTGTGAGTAGAAAGCTTCGGGTTAAGGTACGAAAGGTTAGGGGATGGATTGGTTTTATCATGCTTATTTCTATTCTTCTATGGGCTTATGAATTATATGCTTTCATATGAACTATCTTGTTTCTGCTTAAGTAGTATACTAATCGGGTAAAGGTATGGGTTTTTTGCTTTCTGGGTGATGAACAAAATAGGAAAAAGAACAGGTCCTAACTTGACGGTAAGGCGAGTGGCCGTGGTAAGCCCAAGGGCACACCTGTGTGATCCTGGAAGGTTCCGAACCTAGCGAGAAATTGCCCTACCTGAACCTTGAGAGGAACTACCCAGTAGAAGCTTGTTGTAAATCTGGTAGCTTAGATGTCGGAAGCTTGGGAGAAAACAATACAGGAATGGTATACCAAATCCCGAACCACAAACTTTGAGTACCTTGACCTTACTTTATCACCAGAAGTCACCTTAAACCAGTTAGCTAACAATCTTGCCGTCATATACGACTGCACCTGTCTTTCCTCCAGAGTCCACCTTAAAAATTTTAAACAAGTTCTTGAGAGGTGTGAGCATCTTGAGAAGAGAGATTGTTGAACTTCGTAGTGCCATCATAAACTCACTACTGTAATTTAGACAGTAGACCCACAGGAAGTTCGGGAGCTTTTTGTTTTTGAAATTTTCAGGTAATTAGAACAAGATAAGAGTAGCAATTTTTGGTGCATTGATGGCGCTCTCAGAAGGACAAACTACTCTAACACTAATGGAGCAAGCAACAACGTCTGCGACAACTTCAGTATACAACCAAAGGTGGGAGAAAGGCTCTTCCCCACCAGCAAGGATAACTACCACAAAGTCACAGCAGTTGTCCCCAGGCCCATTCAGCGAGCGTACTCGAAAGAGATCTCTGAGATATAGGATGCTGAAAAAGGTTATGGCAGCAGACGAGATAAAAGGGTTCATCCAAAGAGTCTCAGCAGACCTGGCTACATGAAAGCCACATATACCCAATACTGATGCTAAATGGGATGAATACCCAACCCAAGTCGGCATTACAAAGCAACCAGCTGAGGTTATCAGCCAAAGCCTGAGTGATGAAAGCATCACCCCCAACTCCTACCATTGTGAGTCTACACCGGAGGTGTCTCACTGCGTTTAGCAGAAGGAAGGAGTACAAAGCGATGAAGAGGAGGTTCGCCTACAGCAAATTATAGCCGTCCTTTTGGAGATCGAGATGTCCTCGGATACCTCCGACCAGTATCGGGATACTCTCTTGAGAGTCCATGCAGAGGATACACGCCCAGGGGCCTCTGTACCTCGCTCCATGGATTTTTCATTAGAGGAAACTGATGATTGGGAGGAGACGTATTTTAGCAGTCTCCAGGATGAAGAATTCATCGCTATGGGAGTTGATGATTATCCCCGACGGGATGCACCAATCTGGGATTCCTACCCAAATGATGATGAAGATGAGTGCTCCAATAACATTATGGCAACTGGATACGAAGGAGAGCAACCTCAGACAGAGCTGGAGTACCCGGCACTCAAAAGGTTGGCAGAAGCGCTATATTCTAGCGCTGTAACTTCACCATATCGACCGCCCGAAGACACTTCGATGGGACCTCCAAGCTACCCTCCTACAGCAGCAACCCCCTCGCCATTAAGGCAAGACCTGATATTTCGAGGTCACGAAAGGGGAACATTCAGAAGGGCAACAAACAATGAGATGTGGAACCTGCCCTCAGCTCAGCAAACAGGGGGAGCTCTTTTTGTTATCTCGGAGCAACTGGGATTATTTGATGATGTTTTTTCCATGTGGGAGTCCATCACAAGGAATCACGTGGCAAGCATGGGGTTTACAGATGCCAGAGACAAGCTTGACTACATGGAGAACTTATTGGGTGAGGTGGAGAAACTTACATGGATCCAATGGAGAATGCAGTATGCGGAGGAGTATTAGGGACTACTCGCAACAGGCGAAGGGAGAGAAGGCACACAGAACATCTTATCCTAGATGATGCGAGTCTTTACTCTGCAAGACCCCACTACCGGATCCACAGCTATACAAGACGAGGCATATAGAGACCTGGAGCGACTGTCTTGTGACAATGTCAAAAATATTATCAAGTACATGAATGACTACATGAGGCTGTCAGCTAAGAGAGGGCGACTCTATACAGGTACTTAACTCTCTGAAAAATTTTGGTTGAAAATGCCTGCAGAACTAGGAAGAAGGATGAAAGAATCATTCGACCAGAGATACTCAGGAGTTCAAGTTGGAGTCCTACCCAGGATATTATTTTCTTACAAATTCCTAGAAGCAGAGTCCAAGATTTTAAGTCCTACAAAGATGAAGGTAGCCGTTTCCGAGGAGGAGTTTCTGGGAGCAATCATTGGGAGCCAGAAGATAAAGCTTCAACCTCATATAGTGAAGAAAATTGCCAATTTCCGGAATGGGACCTCACAAAAACAAAAGGGCTGAAATCGTGGTTAGGAATTCTTAATTATGCCCGCAGTTATATTCCAAATCTCGAAAAATTACTGGGACCCCTATATTCCAAAACAAGCCCAGCAGGTGAGAAGAGGTGGAATTCACGGGATTGGAATCTTGTGAAGCAGATAAAAAGCCTTGTCCAGAACCTGCCAGATCTTGAAATCCCACCTGAAGGGAGTTACATAATCCTTGAAATCGACGGATGCATGGAAGGCTGGGGAGGCATCTGCAAGTGGAAGCTGCAAAAGTATGACCCATGGTCGACAGAAAAGGTCTGTGCTTATGCCAGTGGCAAGTTCAACCCACCAAAGGCCGCCATTGACGCCGAAATCCAAGTTGTCATGAACTCTCTTGAGTCCTTAAAGATTTATTATCTTGACAGAGCAGAATTACTCATCAGAACAGATTGCCAGGAAATTATTAGTTTTTTGAACAAGTCCTCAAACAACAAACCATCACGAGTCAGATGGATGGCTTTTACTGACTATATCACGGGGACGGGAGTGGCAACTCCACCTTACAGCACTAGCTCTACAGGAGGTCCAAGCAGCACCTCATCCGATGGCACAAAACCAACTGGTGACCCTACTGGGAACGTGGTGCCATATGAGCAACTCATACAACTCCTCAAAAGTCAACCTCTACCACTCGAGGTCCAAGACTCTGTCACCAGGGATATCAAGCAATTGGAGCAGCATGCTGCCCACGAAGCCCTAGCAGCACTAATTCAGCTCCGGGAGATGCACTCTACAAAAATGAAGGAGTGCCTATGACTACGGGAGACTGAAAAATTTTGGGCCCAATGGTACTCGATGCTTCAACAAATTGATGACCAAATAGAATGAGCAGTTCGTCTCACTCTTAGCTCAACTCAATGAATGGGTGCCTTTCAGCCAACTACGCAAGCGGAGCGTGGTGGGATGTAGAAGCATAATTCGGCCCAACAATCCGGCCCAGCAAGTCCAAGCCCAGCAAGTCCAAGATTGCTCAGGCCAGCCAGTCCAAAGAATAACCGGCCCGGCCCAGTCCAGAGGAAGCCGTGGCATAGGTGTAAAGTAAAGTTACTTTTATAAAGTAGCTTTTGGAAAAGCCACTTTATAAAAGAGGCTTTTGTAAACTAAAGTAGCTTTTAGAGAAGCTGCCTGCAGCTTTAGGTAGCTTTAGCTTTTGTAAAGTAGTTTTAGGAAAGCTGCTTTTGTAAAAGCAGATGCGATCTTATCGCATCTGCCGGGTGTAAGTTCTCCCTATAAAAGGGGAGGTATGTGATAATAAGAAGCATGGATCAACATTGAGGGAATAAACCAAGGTTATTTATCGGCTAAGCGAAGCGCAGAGTTATCTGTGAGTTTCCATATCTATCTCCTTATTCTCTTTGCATTCCGCATTCATTTCCACGCAGAGCATTTCCGCTCGTTCGTTCTGGCCGATACTACTAGCATTTTGGGAATGAGTGAGTTTGATTCTGCTATGGAATCGAACTCGCTCGCTCCCAAAATTCTAGTAGTATCGGCCGGAACGAACGGGCGAAAATGCTCTGCGTGGAAATGAATGCGGAACACAAAGAGAATAAGGAGATAGATATGGAAACTCACAGATAACTCTATGCTTCGATTAGCCGATATGAAACCTTGGTTTATTCCCTCAATGTTGATCGATACTTCCTATTATCACATACCTCCCCTTTTTATAGGGAGAACTTACACCCAGCAGATGCGATAAGATCGCATCTGCTTTTACAAAAGCAGCTTTCCCAAAAGTGACTTTACAAAAGCTAAAGCTACCTAAAGCTGCGGGCAGCTTTTCTAAAAGCTACTTTACTTTACAAAAGCCTCTTTTATAAAGTGGCTTTACCAAAAGCTACATTATAAAAGTATCTTTGCTTTATACCTATGACACGGCTTCCTCTGGACTGGGCCGGGCCGGTTATTCTTTGGACTGGCTGGTCTGAGCAATCTTGGACTTGTTGGGCCATATTCTACTTCCATTCTACTTCCCACCATGATCCACTTGCGTAGTTGGCTAAAAGGCACCCGTTCGTTGGGTCGAGCTAAGAGTGAGTCGAACTCCGCATTCCAGCTGGTCATCAATCTGCTGAAGCGTTGGGTACCATTGGGCCCAAAATTTGTCAGTCTCCCGTTGTCGTAGGCACTCCTTCATTTTTGTAGAGGCAAGACCCGATATTCCGAGGTCACGAAAGGGGAACAATCAGAAGGGAAACATACAACGAGATGTGGAACCTGCCCTCAGCTCAGCAAACAGGGGGAGCTCTTTTTGTTATCCCGGAGCAACAGGGATTATTTGATGATGTTTTTTCCAGGTGGGAGTCCATCACAAGGAGTCATGTGGCAAGCATGGGGTTTACAGATGCCAGAGACAAGCTTGACTACATGGAGAACTTATTGGGCGAGGTGGAGAAACTTACGTGGATCCAATGGAGAATGCAGTATGGGGAGGAGTATTAGGGACTACTCCCAACAGGCGAAGGGAGAGAAGGCACGCAGAACATCTTATCCCAGATGAGGCGAGTCTTTACTCTACAAGACCCCACTACCGGATCCACAGCTATACAAGATGAGGTGAATAGAGACCTAGAGCGACTGTCTTGTGACAATGTCAAAAACATTGTCAAGTACCTAAATGACTACATGAGGCTGTTAGCCAAGATAGGGTGACTCTATACAGGTACTGAACTATCTGAAAAATTTTGGTTGAAAATGCCTGCAGAACTAGGAAGAAGGATGAAAGAATCATTCGACCAGAGATACTCAGGAGTTCAAGTTGGAGTCCTACCCAGGATATTATTTGCTTACAAATTCCTGGAAGCAGGGTGCAAGAGCTGGAGCAAGAAAAAGAGCTCCAACTGGACCAAAAAGAACTGGCAGTCACTGATGCGATACGAGCAAAAGAAAAAGGGCTGTGCATCCAGGAGGAAGATGCAAATGTACTTGTCCAAGAAAGCATTCTCAAAGCCGCTACAACAGGGTAAAGAAAGTTGCAGCAACAATCAGGCCCCAAGTTGGTGTGGAACATGTTGTATAACATGTAGGTAGACTTGGAGATTCCTGGAGTACCCTGATTCCGAATCAGAGCAATATTGGATACGGGTGCAACTACATGCTGCGTAGACGAAGCCTCTATTCCAAAGGAAGCTGTGGAGACAAACTGCTTCACTGTCCATATCAGCGGTATCAATTCAAGACAGACAGTAGATAAGAAGCTAAAGTAAGGGAGAATGTACATAGCAAACAACATCTTACGTATTCCCTACACTTGCAGCTTTCGGATGGAACTTGGAGATGGCATCTAGATGATTATTGGATGCAAATTCATACGTGCTATTCAAGGAGTAAGAGTTGAAGGTTGTAAAGTCATTTTTTAATACCATTTTTTAAAGTCATTTTTTAATACTACTCCTGTAGCCGCAATAGCAGCACAATTAGAGGAGCTGGACCTTGATAAAGATGAAGAGCAGCATGCGGAGCATTTGAAGATCATGCTGCAAATTTGTGAAGATAGCAGGCTGATTTTAACTCCTACAAAGATGAAGGTAGCCGTTTCTGAGGAGGAGTTTCTGGGAGCAATCGTTGGGAGCCAGAAGATAAAGCTTCAACCTCATATAGTGAAGAAAATTGCCAATTTTCAGGAATGGGACCTCACAACAACAAAAGGGCTGAAATCATGGTTAGGAATTCTTAATTACGCCCGCAGTTATATTCCAAATCTCGAAAAATTACTGGGACCCCTATATTCCAAAACAAGCCCAGCAGGTGAGAAGAGGTGGAATTCACAGGATTGGAATCTTGTGAAGCAGATAAAAAGCCTTGTCCAGAACCTGCCAGATCTTGAAATCCCACCTGAAGGGAGTTACTTAATCCTTGAAACTGACGGATACATGGAAGGCTGGGGAGACATCTGCAAGTGGAAGCTGCAAAAGTATGACCCATGGTGGACAGAAAAGGTCTGTGCTTATGCCAGTGGCAAGTTCAACCCACCGAAGGCCGCCATTGACGCCGAAATCCAAGCTGTCATGAACTTTTTTGAGTCCTTAAAGATTTATTATCTTGACAGAGCAGAATTACTCATCAGAATAGATTGCCAGGCAATTATTAGTTTTTTCAACAAGTCCTCAAACAACAAACCATCACGAGTTAGATGGATGGCTTTTACTGACTACATCACGGGGACGGGAGTGGCAATCCAGTTCAACCACATTGACAGCAGCAACGACCAACTGGCGAACGCACTTTCTAGATTAATTAATGGTGTTGTTTTTGCAGGATGGCCGACAGAAGAAAAATAGGAACAACTCCACCTTACAGCACTGACTCTATAGGAGGTCCAAGCAGCACCTCATCCGATGGCACAAAACCAACTGGTGACCCTACTGGGAATGTGGTGCGATATGAGCAACTCATACAACTCCTCAGAAGTCAACCGATACC
>RXID01015513.1:0-86375 GCA_005019695.1 Trichopus zeylanicus subsp. travancoricus | reverse complement strand
TACTACTACCTCTACTACTACTGTTGCTACTAGTATTACCAATACCACTACTACTACTACTACTACACCTTTACGAATTCTTCTTCTTCTACTACTACTACCACTACTACTCCTCCTACTACTACTACTAATACTACTACTACTACTACTACTACTACTACTACTACTACTACTACTACTACTACTTCTATCTCTACTACTACTGTTGCTACTACAGCTCCACTACTACTACTTCTACTACTTCTACTACTATTACTAGCACTACTACTACTACTACCATTACTACTACATCTGCTACTAGTAGTACAACCATTACTAATATTGTTGCTACTACTACTACTATTACTACTAGGACTACTGCTGCTACTAATACTACTATTACTACTGCTATTACTACTCACACAACTACTACCACAACTGCTGCAATGATTACTATGCTACTCCTACTCCTACTCCTCCTCCCACTGCTGTTGCTACTCCCATAACTCCAACTACTACTACAACTACCACTACTACTACCACTACTACTACTGCCACTACTACTATTATTATTAGTACAACTAGTACAACAACTACTACTACTACTACTGCTTCTACTACTACTACTATTGCTACTGCTACTACTGCTACTAACACTACCACAACTACCACTACTACTATGACTATTTCTATTTTTACTACTACTAATGCTGCTACTACTACTACTACTACTACTGTTGCTGCCACTATTATTACAATTACGGCTACTACTTCTACTTTTGCAACTACTGCTGCTGCTGCCACTGCTGCTACTATAACTACTTTTGTTGCTGCTACTGCTACTATGGCTACTACTTCTACTACTACTACTGCTGCTATTACGGATGCTAATACTTGTACTGCTACTATTACTTCTACAACTTCTACTACTACTGTGGGTACATAAACTACTACTACTACTACCACTGCTCCGACTACTACTACTACTCATACCAATACTCCTACTCTAACTCCTCCTACTACTATTGCTACTACTTCCCCTGCTGCTGCTACAGCTGTTGTTACTACCACTACGACCAGTCCTAGTACTACAACTTCTACTACAACTATTATACCTATCACTACTGCTGCTGCTACTACTACTACTACTACTAATACTAATACTACTAATGCTATTGTTACTACTTCTGTTGCTACTGTTGTTGCTACTAGTACTACTACTACTTCTACTAATACTACTATTACCACAACTACTACTACCACTACAACTACTAATCCTAGTGCCACTTCTACTGCTACTACAATAACAGCAGCAATACAACAACTACTATTACTACCACCACCACCACTACTACTCCTCCTACTCCTACTCCTACTACTATAACTATTACTACTATTACTGTTGCAAATACTACTACTACTACTATAACTACTACTATTCTTGTTGATGCTACAATAGCTATTACTGCTACTACTACTACGACTACTAGTTTGACTATAGGTACAACTGCAACTACAGCTACTAGTATGGCTACAACTATTACTAGTACTACTACTACAGCTACTACTCCTCCTCCGCCTCTGACTACTACTAATATGTCTAGTTCTACCACTCCTACTACAACAACAATAATAATAACTACTACTACTACTGTAAGCAGTACTACTACTACAACAACTACTACTACAATTACTACTTTCACAACAACTACTATGCCTACTTCAACTATTACACCTACTACTACTGCTACTACTACTAGTTCAACAACAACAACAACTACTACCACTATTATTATGACTACCACAACTACTAGTAGTAGTAGTACTAGTAGTAGTGGTAGTAGTAGCAATAATTCCAGTCATAGTAGTAATAATACTTGTAGTAGAAGCAGTTGTAGGAGTAGAAGTAGCAGTACTAGTTGTACTAGCAGCAGCAGCAGTAGTAGTAGGAGAAGGAGGAGTACTGCTAGTGGTAGTGGTAGTAGTCATAGTTGTAGTTGTTGTAGTAATAGTAGTAGTGGTAGTACTAGTGAAAGTGGTACTACTAGTAGTAGTATTAGCAGTAGCAGTAGTAGTAGTGGTAGTAGCAAGAGTAGTAGAAGTAGCAGTAAGAGTAGAAGTAGTGGTTAGTAGTAAAAGTTGTAGTAGTAGTAGGAGGAGTTTGAGTAGTAGTATTAGTAGTGGTGGTGGTGGTAGTAGTAGTAGTAGAAGTACTAGTAGAAGTTGTTATAGAAGCACTAGTAGTAGTATTAGTAGTAGTAGCAGTAGGAGTAGTGGTAGTGGTAGTGGTAGTAGTAGTAGTAGCAGTAGTAATAGTAGTAGGACAAATAGTAGTAGTCATAGTGTAGAAGTAGTTATAGTAGTACTAGTTGAGGTCGTAGTAGTTCTAGTAGTAGCAGTTATAGTAGTAGTAGTAGTAGTAGTAGTCATTATAGTACTAGTAGGATTGGTAGTAGTAGTAGCAGCAGTAGCAGCAGCAGTAGTAGCAGTAGTGGTTGTAGTAGTAATTGTAGAAGTTGTAACAATAGAATTTTTTATTGTAATAGTAGTAGTTGTATTTGTACTAGTAGTAGTAGTAGTTGTGGGAGGAGGATGAGGAGGAGTAGTAGTAATTTTTGTAGTAGTAGTAATAGGAGTAGTAGTAGTAGTAGTTGCAAAAGTTATTATAATAGTAGTTGGAGTAGTAGTAACAGCAATATTAGCAGTAATAGTAGTAGTAGTACTAGTAGAAGCAGTACTACTACTGGTAGTAGTACTAGCAGTAGTACGTGTAGGATTAGGAGTTGGAGTAGTTGTAGCAATAGTTGGAGTAGGAGTACTAGTATTAGTGGGAGGAGTTGTGGCAGTTTTAGTACTAGTAGTAGTTGTTGTAGTAGTTGTAGTAATAGTAGTAAGAGTAGGAGTAGGAGTTATAGTAGGAGTAATAGTAGTTGGAAAAGTGGTCATAATTGTAGTAGTAGGAGTAGTAGTAGCAGTAGGAGTTAGAATAGTAGTAACAACAATCGTCATACTAGTAGCAGAAGCAGTAGGAGTGGGAGTAAGGGTAGTAGTAGTAGTGGTTGTAGTAGTAGTAGTAATAGTAGGAGGGGTAGTAGTAGTAGGTACAGTAGTAGTAGGAGAAGTAGTAGTTGTACCAGTTGTACTAGTAATTGAAGTAGTAGTAGCAGTAGTAGCTGCAGTAATAATAGTAGTTATTGTAGTAATAGTAGTAGTAGTAGTAGTATTAGCAGTAGTAGTAATAGTAGTAATTAGAGGACTAGTAGTAATTGGAAGAGTAGTAGTAATAATAGTAATAATTATAATAGTAGTAGTAGTACTTGCAGTAGTAGTAGTAGCAGTACTACTTGAAGTAGCAGTAGATGTAGTAGTTATAGTAATGGTAGGAGTAGGATTTGGAGAATGAATAGTAGTACGAGTTGCAATAGTATTAGTAGTACTAGTAGGAGTACAAGTAGGTGCAATAGTAGGAGAAATAGTAGTGGTAGTAGTAGTAGTACTAGGAGTTGGAATAATAGTAGTAGTAGTAGTAGTAGTAGTAGTAGTAGTAGTAGTAGTAGTAATAGTAGTAGCATTAGTGGTAGTAGTAGTAGTAGTGGTAATGGTAGTAGTAGTCAAAGGAGATGTAGTAGACACAATAGTAGTAGTAGTAGGGGTAGTAGTAGTAGTTGTTGTTGTTGTTGTATTAGTAGTAGTAATAGTATTAGTAGTAGTAGCAGCAGTAGTAGTAGCAAAAGTAGCAGCAGTAGTGGTAGCAGTAATACAAGTAGTAGTAGTAGTGGTAATATTTGTAGCAGAAGTAGTTGTTGGAATAGTTTTAGGAGATGGAGTAGAAGTAGTGGTGCTAGTTGTAGTCACAGTGGTAGTAGTTGTAGGAGGTGGAGGAGGAGTAGTATTAGTAGTATTAGTCATAGTAGTAATAGTAGTAGTAGCAGGAGTAGCATTAGTAGTAGTAGTAGTAGTAGTAGTAGTAATAGAAGTAGTAGAAGTAAAAGTAGTAGTATTAGTAGTCATAATAGTAGTAGTAGAAGTTTTAGTATTAGCAGTAGAAATCGTAGTGGTAGTATTAGTAGTAGTAGTAGTAGTAGTAGTATTTGTAGCAGTAGTAGAAGAAGAAGAAGCAGGAGTAGTTGTTTTAGTATTATTAGTAATAGTAGTAGTAGCAGTAGTAGCAGTAATTCGAGAGGAAGTATTAGTAGTAGTCGAAGTACTAGTTGTAATAGTATTCCTAGCAATTATAGTATTTGTAGTTGTAGTGGTAGTAGCACTTGTAGAAGTAGTAGTACTAGTAGTCGTAGTCCTAGTAGTAGTAGGAGTAGAAGTAGGTGTAGGAGTAGTAGTACTAGTGGAAAGAGCAGGAGTAGTTGTTGTAGTAATAGGATTTGTAGTAGTAGTAGTAGTTGTTGTTGTTGTTGTTGTTGTTGTGGTAGTAGTAGTTGTAGTTGTAGCAGTAGTAGTAAGAGTTGGAGTAGGAGTAGTAGTAGGAGTAATAATAGTTGGAGTAGTGGTAGTAGTTGTAGTAGTAGGATTAGTTATAGGTGCAAGAGTTGGAGTAGTAGTCGCAACAGTCATAGTAGTAGTAGCAGCAATAGGAGTGGGAGTAGGAATAGGAGTAGTAGTGGTAGTAGAACTAGTAGAAGTAGCAATAGTAGTAGGAGTCGTAGTAGTAGCAGTAGTATTAGTAGTAGAAGTAGTAGTGTAGCAGTTGTACTAATAGTAGAACTAGTAGTAGTAGTAGTAGTAGCAGTAGCAATAGGAGTAATAGTAATAATAGTCGTAACAGTAGTAATTGTAGTAGCAATACCTTTAGTGCTAGTAGCTGTAGTAAAGCAGCAGTAGTACTAGGAGTAATAGTAGTTACTGTAGTTGTAATAGTTGCAGTTCTTAGAGTAGAGGTAATAGTAGGAGTTGGAGTAGGAGTAGTATGACATGTAGTAGTATTAGTAGTACCAGTAGGGGTAGTCTTAGTTGCAATAGCAGGAGTAGTAGTAGTAGCCGTGGAAGTAGGAGAAGGAGGAATTGCAGCAATAGTAGTAGTAGAAGTAGCAGTACCAGTGGTAATATGAGTAGTAGTTGTAGCAATAGTAGTAGTAATATGAGTAGCCATAATAGCTGTAGTTCAAGTAGTAAGAGTAGTTGGCTTAGTAGTAGTAGCTGAAGCGGAAGCAGTAGTAGTCATAGTTGTAGTAGTAGTGGTAGTTACTGTAGTGGTAGTAGTAATAGTAGGAGTAGTAGTAGTAGTAGTAGTAGTAGTAGTAGTAGTAGTAGTAGTAGCAGTAGTAGAAGTAGTAGTAGTAGTTGTGGTGGTGGTGGTAGCAGTTATAGTAGTAGTCACAGTAGTAGTTGTAGCCATAGTTGGAGGTTCAAGAGTAGTAGTAGTAGTTGTTGTGGCAGCAGTAGTATTAGCAACAATAGTAGCAGGATTAGTAGAAGTTGAAGTAGTAGTAGTAGCAGTAGCTGTAATAGGAGAAGAAGAAGTTGAGGCAGTAGCTATAGCAGTAACAGAAGTAGTATTAGCAATAGCAGTAATAGAAGTAGTAGTAGTAGTAGTAGCAATAGCTGTAGTTGCAAAAGTGGTAGTACTACTGCTAGAAATAGAAGAAGTAGTAGTAGTAGTCACAGTAGTTGTAGTAGTTGTAGTAGTATTTGTTGTTGTTGTTGTAGTAGTAATAGTAGAAGTAGTAGAAGTAGTAGTAGTAGTAGTATTAGAAATAGTGGCAGAAGTAGCAGTAACAGCAGCAGCAGTAGTAGTAGTAGTCGTCATAGCAGCCGTACTAGCAGTGGAAGTAGTAGTAATAGCAACAATAGTAGCTATAGTAGAAGTATAAGTAGTAGTAGTAGTAGCCGTAGTTGTAAGAGTATCATTAGTAGCAACAATGGTTGTAGTAGAAGTAGTAGTAGGAGTAATAGTAGTTGGAGTATGAGAAGTAGTAGTATAAGCTATAGTAGTAGTTGTAGTAGTTGTAGTAGTAGCTGTAGTAGCAGAAAAAGCAGTAGTTTTAGTGGTTGTAGCAATAGTAGTAGTAGTAGTTGTAGTAGCAGTGTTAGAAGAAAGAGTAGTCGTAGTAGTGGTAGTAGTATTAGTCGTAGTTGTAGGAGTAATAGTAGTTGTTGTTGTAGTCATAGTAGTAGTAGTAGTATTTGTAATACTAGTAGCAGAAGTAGTAGTAAAAGTAATTGTAGTTATTGTTGTAGTAGTTGCAGTAGTAGCAGAAGTAGTAGGAGCAGTTGTAGCACAAATATTAGTAGTAGTAGTAGTAGTAGTTATGGTTGTAGTGGTTATACTACTCCTAGTAGTAGTAGAAGTAGTAGCAGTGGTAGTAGTAGTAGTAGTTGTAGCAGCAAAGTAGTAGTAGCAACTTTAGTATCCTAGTATTATTCGTAGAAGTAGTAGAAGTAGCAGCAGCAATAGTAGTAATAGCAGTAGGAGCAGTAGGATGAGTTGTAGCGTAAGTAGTTGTAAGAGAAGTAGTAATAGTGGGAGCTGTAGTAGTGGTAGTAGGAGTAGCAGTAGTAGTAGCAGTAGAAGTAGTTCTAGTAGCAGTAGTAGTAGGAGTATTAGTACTAGCAGTAGTGGTTGCAGTAGTAGTAGTAGTTTGGGTAGTCATTGTAGTAGCAAGTGCAGTGGTAATAGCAATAGTAGCAATTGCAGTAGGACTAGTAGTAGCAATAGTGGTAGTAGTTCTAGAAGTATTACTAGTAGCAAAAGTAGTAGCAGTCATAGTAGTAATAGGAGCAGTAGCAATACTAGTATGAGTAGCAGTTTCAATTGCCATAGTAGAAGTAGTAGTTATGGAGTAGTAGTCGGAGTATCACTAGTAAAAATAATAGTAGTAGTACTAGTAGTAGTAGCCAGAGTAGTAGTAGTTGGAGGAGTCGTAGTGGTAGTGATAATAGTAGCAGTAGTTATAGTAGTAGCTGTAGTAGTAGGAGGAGGAATAGTAGTATTGGTATTAGTAGTAGTAGCGGTAGTAGTACTAGCCGTAGCAATAGTAGCAATAGTAGTAGTTGCAGTAGTAGCAATTGTAGTAGTAGTAGTTATTGTAGTAGTTACATTAGTAATAGCAGTGGTAGTAGTAGCAGTAGCCCTAGAAGTAGGAGACGTTGCAGTAGTAGTAGTAGCAGCAGCAGTAGTACTAGCATTACTAGTAGTAGTTATAGTTGTGGTAGTAGTAAAAGTAGTAGTAGCAGAAATAGTAGTAGTAGTAGTAGTAATAGTAGCAGAAGTAGTAGCTGCAGCAACAGCAGTAGTGATAGTTGTGGCAGTTGTAGTAGGAGTAGTAGGAGTAGTAATAGGTGTAGTAGTAGAAGTAGTAGTAGCAGTAGTTGTAGTTGTAGTAGTAGCAGAAGTACCTATAGTAGTAGCTATAGTAATAGTAGTAGTAGGAGGAGGAGGAGGAGTAGTAGTAGTAGTAGTAATAGTAGCAGCAGCCGCAGCTGCAGCAGTAGAGGCAATAGTAGTTGCAGTTGTAGTATTAGTAGTAGAAGTAGAAGGAGTAGTAGTGTTAGTAGCAGCAACTGCAATAGCAACAGCAGCAGTCATAGTAGTAGTTGTAGCAGTCGTAATATTAGTTCTATCAATAGTAATAGTAGCAATAGTAGTAGTAGCAACGGTGGTAGTAGTAGTAGGAGGAGTAGTAGTAGTATTTGTACTAGTTGTAAATGTAGCAACAATAGCAGTAGTAGTAGGAGACGTAGCATTAACAATAGTAGTAGCAACAACAGCAGTAGAAGTAGTAGTAGTAGTTGTAGTAGTAGTAGTTGTTGTTGTTGTAGTAGTAACGGCAGTAGCAGTGGTAGTAGTAGTAGTAGTAGTTGTAGTAGTAGCATTAGTTGTCATAGTGTTAGTAGTAGTTATTGCAATAGTGGTAGTCGTAGTGGTAGTAGCAGCAGTACTAGTAGCAACAATAGTAGTAGTAGGAGTAGTTGTAGTAGTAGTAGCAATAGTAGTAGTAGTAGTACTAGCAATAATAGTAGGAAAAGTAGTAGTAGTAGTACTAGTAGTTGCAGTAGTTATAGCTATGGCAGTAGTAGCAAGCAGAAGTAGTAGCAGTAGTACGAGCAGTAGTACTAGTTGAAGCAGTAGTAGTAGTAATAGCTTTAATAGTAGAAGGAATAGTAGTAGTAGTAGGAGAAGTTGTAATTGAAGTAGTTGTAACAGTAGCAACAGTTGTAGTAGAAGTAGTAGCAGTAGCAGTAGTAGTATTAGTAGTAGTAGTAGCCATAGTAGTGATAGTAGTTGTAGTAGTAGCATTTGTAGTTGTAGTCGTTGTAATTATAGTCTTAGTAGTAGCAGACGTAGTAGTTGTAGTAGTAGTAGCAAAGTAGCAATAGCAGCAGCAGCACCCGTACTAGTAGTAGTAGTACTAGCAGTAGTAGAATTAGTTGTAGTAGTAGTATTAACAATAATAGTAGTAGGAGGAGAATTAGTAGCAGTAGTGCTAATAGTAGCTGTGGCAGCAGCAGTAATAGTAGTAGTAGTAGTTATTGCAGTGGTAGTAGTAGTAGCAGCAGCAGCAGCAATAGTAGTAGCAGAAGCAGCAGTAGTAGTAGTGGCAGCTGTAATAATTGTAGCATTAGTAGTAATAGAAGCAATAGTAGTAGTGGTAGTAGCAGCAGCAGTAGTAGTAGTAGCAGCAGTAGCAGGAGTAGCAGAAGTAGTAGTAGTAGTAGTAGTAGTACTAGGAGTAGTAGGCGCAGCCGTTGTAGTAGTAGTAGCCGCAACAGTAGCAGAAGCAACAACATTAGAGGGGGTAGCAGTATTGCTAGAAGTAGTAGTAGTTGTGGTAATAGTAGTTGTAGCAAAAGTAGTAGTAGAAATGGTAGTAGTAGTAGTAGGAAGAGGGGGAGTAGTAGTTGTGTTAGTAGTAGTAGTTGTAATAGTAGTCATTGTAACGGTAGTAGTAGTAGTAGGAGTTGTAGCAGCGGTAGCAGTAGTAGCAGTAGCAGCAATAGTAGCAGTTGCTGTTGTAGTTATTATAGTAGTAGTAGCAGTAACAATAGCAGTGATAATAGTAGTAGTAGTAGTTCAAGTAGTAGCATTAGTTGCCATAGTGGTAGTAGTAGTTGTTGCAGTAGTGGTAGTAATAGTAATAGTAGCAACAGTACTTGTAGCAGCAGTACTAGTAATAGCAGTAGTAGTAGTTGCGGTAATCGTAGTAGCAGGAGGAGTAGTAGTAGTAGTGGCAGTTATGGCAGTAGTAATAGTTTTGTAACAGTAGTATTAGTAGCAGTAGTAGCAGCAGCAGTAGTAGTAGTAGTACCAGCAATAATAGTAGCAAAAGTAGTAGCAGTAGTACTAGTAGTCGTAGTAGTTGTAGTTGTAGTAGTTGTAGCAAGCAGGAGTAGTAGCAGAAGTACTATTAGTAGTAATAGTTTAAGCAGTAGTAATACTAGTAGCTATAATACTAGTGGCAATAGTGGTAGTAGTACCAATGGCAACTACAGTAGTGGTAGTAGTAGTGGTACTGGCAATAGTAGCAGAAGTAGTAATAGTGGTAGCAGTAGTAATAGTTGTAGTAGTTGCAGCAGTAGTAGTAGTAGTAGCCGCAGCATCAATACTTGTAGAAACACTACTACTAGTAGTAGTAGTAGTAGCTGTAGTAGTAATAGTAGTTGTAGTAGTAGCATTTATACTTGTAGTCATAGGAGTTGTAGTCGTAGTAGTAGTGGAAGCAGTAGTAGCAGTAGTAGTAGCAGTTGTAGTAATTATAGCGGTTATAGCATCAGTTGTAGTTGTAGTAGCAACAGTTGCAATAGTAGCAGCAGTAATCGTACTAGTAGTAGAACTAGCCGTAGTAGTATTAACAATAGTAGTAGTAGGAGGAGAAGTAGTAGCTATAGTAGTAATCGTAGCTGCAGCAGCAGCCGCAGCAATAGTAGTAGTAGTAATAGTAGTTGTGGTAGTCGTAGTAGTAGTAGCAGCAACAACAACAACAATAGTAGTAGTAGAAGCAACAGCAACAATTATAGTAGTAGAAGTAGCAGCAGTAGTAGTAGTAGCGGTGGTAGTAATAGTAGCAATAGTAGTAGTGGTAGTAGCAGCAACTGAAGTAGTAGTAGTAGTAGTAGTAGCAGTAGTAGGAGTTAAAGAAGTAGTAGAAGAAGTAGCAGTTGTATCAGTAGTAGTAGCCGCAATAGTTATAGTAGTAGACGTTGCACCAGCAGCTGAATCAATGGCATTAGTGGTGGTAGTAGTATTACTAGAAGTAGTAGCAGTTGCAGCAACATCAGCAGCAGTAGTAGTAGTTGTTGTAGCTGTAGTAGTTGTAGTAGTAGTAGTAGCAGCAGTAGCACAAGTAGTAATAGTTGTTGTTGTAGTAGTAGTAGCAGCAACTGTAGTGGTAGCAAAAGTAGTAGCAGTAGTAGCAGCAACAACTGTAGTAGTAGTAGTAGTAGTTGCAAAGTAGTAGTAGCTGAAGTAGTAGCAGTAGTGCTTATAGTAGTTGTAGTAGAAGCAATAGTAGTAGTTGTTGTTGTAGTGGTAGTAGCAGTAGTAGTAGTTGTAGTAGAAGTAGTATTAGTAGCAGTAGTAGTAGTAGCAATGGCGGTAGCAGCAGCAGTAGTAATAGGACTAGTAGTAGTTGTTGTTGTTATTGTTGTAGCAGAAGTTGTAGTAGTAGTGCTAGTAGTAGTAGTAGTTGTTGTTGTTGTATAGTAGTAGCGGTAAAAGTCATAGTGGTAGTAATAGTTGTTGTTGTAGTCATAGTAGCTGCAATTGTAGTAGTAGTAGTAGCAATAGCGGCAATAACAACAGTAGTGTTAGTGTAGTAATAGTTGTACTAGTGGCGGTAGTTGTAGTAGTGGTAGTAATTGTAGTAGAAGTAATAGTAGTAACTATTGTTGTAGTAGTAGCAGTAGTAGTAGTATTACTCGCCATAGTAGTTGTTGTATTTGTAGCTATAGTAGTAGATACAGTAATAGTAGCAGTGGTAGTCATAGCAAAAGTTATAGTAGAAGCAGTAATAGTAGTTAAAGTAATAGTAGAATTATTAGTAGTAGTAGTAGTAGTACGAATAGTATTAGTAGTCGCAGAAATAGTAGTTGTTGTAGTAGTAGTAGTCGTAGTAGTACCAGTAGCAGTAGCTGTAGTAGTAGGAGTAGTAGTAGGAGTAGTAGTAGGAGTAGTAGTTGTAGTAGTAGTAGTAGTACTAACAGTATTAGTTTTAGTAGTAGTAGTATCAGTGGTAGTAGCAGCAGCCTTAGTAGTAGTAGTAGTAGTGGTAGTAGGAGCAGTAGCAACAGAAGTAGTAGTTGTAGCAGAAGTTGTAATAGTAGTAGCTATAATAGTAGTAGTGGTAGTAGTAGTGGCAGGAGTATCAGTAGTAGCAGTTGTAGTAGCAGTGGTAGTATTAGGAGGAGTAGTAGTAGAAGCAGGAGTAGTAGTTGAGGTAGAAATAGTAGTAGTTGTAGTTGTAGTAGAAGTTGCAGTTGTAGCATATGTTGTAGTAGTTGCAATAGTAGTGGTACTAGCAGCAGTTGCATTAAAAGTAGTAGCAACAGTTGTAGTACATGTAGTAGCAGAAGTAGTACTTGTAGTTGTTATAGTAGTCGTAGCATCCATAGTAGTAGTAGAAGTAGTAGCAGAAGTCATAATGGTAGCAAAATAGTAGAAGTAGTAGTAAGAGCATCAATAGTAGTCGTTGTAGTCGTTGTAGTTGTATTAGGAGCAGTAGAAATAGTAGTAGTAGTTGAGTAGTAGCAGCAGTTGTAGCAGTAGTTGTAGTAGTAGTAACAAAAGCAGCAGTAGTAGTAGAAGTAGTAGTAGTAGCTGTAGTAGTAGGAGCAGTTGTAGTTGTCGTTGTAGTAGCAGTAGCAGTGAGTGTTCTTCTGGCAGTAGGAGTAGTAGTTGGAGCTCTGTTAGTAGAAGTTGTAGTAGCAGCTATCGTAGTAGTAGCAGAAGTAGCACTTGCTGTAATAATAGTAGTAGTAGTAGGAGGAGGAGCAGTAGCACAGGCAGTAGGAGTAGCAGTTGCAGAAGCTGTAGTTGAAGTTTTAGAAGCAGTATTAGGAGTGCATGTAGTAGTAGTTCCTATAGCTGTAGTAGTAATAGTAGTAGTAGTTGAAGTAGTAGGAGAACTATTAGTAGTAGAAGTAGCAACGACAGTAGTTGTTGTAGTAGTAGTAGTATTAGCAGCAGGAGCAGTAGTAGCAGTAGTAGTATTAGTGTAGTAGTAGTAGCAATTGTGGCAATAATAGTAATAGTTGTCGTTGTTGTTGTCGTAGCAGTAGTAGTTGTAGTAGTAGTAGCAATAGTCATAATAGTAGGAGAAGCAGCAATAGGAGTAGCAGCAGCCGCAGTGGTAGTAGTGGTAGTAGTAGTAGTAGTATTAGTAATAGTAGTAGAAGCAGTAGCAGTAGTATTGTAGTAGTAGTAATAGTAGTAGTAATAGTAGTAGTAGTAGCAATAGTAGTAGTGGCAATCACAGTGGTTGTAGTAGTAGTTTTAGCAATAGTAGTTGTAGTAGTAGTAGTAGTCGTAGTAGTCATGGCGGCTATAGTAGCAATAGGCACATTAGTTGTATGGTAGTAGTAGTTGTTGTTGTTAGTAGGAGTAGTAGCTATAGCAGCAGTAGTATTAGCAAGTGTAGTAGTCGTAGTACTAGTAGCAGTTGGAGCATTAGTGGAAGTAGAAGCAGTAGCAAGAATAATAGTTTTAGCAGTAGACGCAACAATAGTAGTAGTAGTAGAGGTACTAGTAGCAGTAGTTATAGTGGTAGCGGTAGTGATTGTAGTAGTAGGAGTAGTAGGAGCAGTAGAAGTATCAGTTGTAGTAGTAGTAGTAGTAATCGAAATAGTAGGAGTTTTAGCTGTAGTAGTAGTAGTAGTAGTAGTTATAGTAGTAGAAGTATTAGTAGTGGTAGGTATAGTAGTAGAAGTACTAGTAGTAGAAGTACTAGTTGTAGTAGTAGTAGTAGGAGTGTTAGGAGTTTTAGTAGTTGTTGTAGTACTACTAGTAGTGGCAGTAGCACTAGCAATACTAGTAGTAGTAGTAGTAGTGGTAGTAGTAGCAGCAGTAGTGGTAATAGTTGCAGTAGTAGTAGAAATAATCATAGTGGTAGTAGTGGTAGGAGTAGTTGTAGTAGTTGTAGAAGTAGTACTGGTGGCGATGGCGATGGCAGTAGGAGGAGTAGTAGTTGTTGTAGTAGTGGAAGTAATAGGAGCAGCAACAGTAGTAGTAGTGTTAATAGAATTACTACTACTAGTAGTAGTAGGAGTAGTAGCAGTAGTAGTAGTAGTTGTAGTAGTAGAAGTAGGAATCGAAGTAGTAGTTGTAGTAGCAGTAGTAGTAGAAGTAGCTGTAGCAGTAGGAGCAACAGTAGTAGTTGTAGCAGTAGCGGTAATAGTAGTAGTGGTTGCTGTAATTGTTGTATTAGTAGCAGTAGTAGTAGCAGTAATAGTAGAAGAAGTAGTTGTAGCAATAGTTGCAGTAATATTAGTAGTAGTTATAGTAGTAGTAGTAGTATTAGTACTAATAGTATAGTAGTAGTAGTAGTAGTAGCAATAGAAGTAGTATTAGTATTAGCAATAGTAGTAGTTGCAGTAGTAGTAGTTGTTGTTGTAGTAGTCGTAGTAGGTGTAATAGTAGTGGTAGTTGTCGTAGTTGTAGTGGTACTAGCTGTAGCAGTGGTAGTAGCAGTAGTGGTTCTTGTAGAACCAGGAGGAAGTGGAGTCATAGTAGTAGTAGTTGTTGTGGTAGTATTGGTAGTAGTAGTAGTAGAAGTAGTAGCAATAGCAGTATTAGTAGTAGTAGTATTAGTAGGAGTAATAGTAGTTGTGGCATTAGAAGTAGTAGAAGTAGTAGTAGTGGTAGTAATAGTAGTTATTGTGATAGAAGTAGTAGTAGTAGCAGAAGTAGTAGTAGTAGCAGTAGGAGTAGGTGTAGTAGTAGAAATAATAGTAGTAGTAGTATTAATAGTTGTAATTGTTGTAGTTGTTGTAGTAGTAACAGACCTAGTAGTCGAAGTTATAGTAGTAGTGTAGTACTAGCAGTAGCAGTAGTAGTAGAGGTTGTAGCAGTAGCAGCAGCAAGAGCAGCAGTAGTAGTAGTTGTAGCAGTAGCAGAAGTAGTCATAGGGGTAGTAGTAGGAGGAGTAGTCCAAGTAGTAGTTGTTGTAGTAGTAGTAGGAGGAGTAGTAGTCGTAGCAGTAGTTGTAGTTATAGCAAAAATAGGAGAAGTAGTAGCAGTAATAGTAGTAACATTTGTAGTTGTCAGAGTAGTTTTTGGAGCAGGAGTATAAGTACTAGTAGTAGTCATAGTAGCAGTAGTTGTTGTAGTAGAAGTACAAGGAGGAGGAGTAGTAGCACTAGTAGTAGTAGTCATAGTATTAGTAGCAAAAGTAGTAGTAGTAGTAGTAGTCGTAGCAGAAGCATTAGCAGTGGAAGTAGTAGTAGTAGTAGCAGCAACATGGGTAGTAGTAGTAGCAGTAAGAGTATAAGTAGTAGTAGTAGGAGTATTAGAAGTAGTAGAAGGTGTAGTAGTAGTAGTTGTTGTTGTAGTAGGAGTAGTGGTAGTAGTAGTAGTAGTAGAAGTTATAGTTGTAGTTGTAGTAGCAGCAGCAACAGCAGTAGTAGTAGTAGTAGTAGTAGTAGTAGAAGGAGGAGGAGGAGTAGTAGTAGTAGAAGTAGTTGCAGTAATAGTGTGGTAATAGTAACAGTAGTAGTGGTACTAGAGGTTGTAATAGTTCTTGTAGTAGCTGTTGTAGTAGTGGTAGTAGTTATTGTTGTTGTTGCTGTTGTCATTGTAGTAGTAGTAGAAGGAGTAGTAGTAGTTGTAGTAGTAACAGCAGCAGCAGCAGCAGTAGTTGTATTAATAGCTATTGTAGTAGTAGTACTAGTATTAGTAGTAGCATTACTAGTAGTATTAGTAGAAGTAGTCATAGTAGTAGTGGTGGTAGTAATAGTAGTAGTGGTAGTAGTAGGAGGAGGAGGAGGAGGAGGAGGAGGAGGAGGAGTCAATTGTAGTAGTAGGAGTAGTAGTTGTAGAAGAAGTGGTAATTGTAGTAGTAGCAATAGTAATAGTAATAGTAGTAGTAGTAGTAGTAAGAGTAGTAGTAATAGTAGTAGTAGTAGTAGAAGAAGTAGTCATTGTAATAGCACTAGTACTAGTAGTAATAGTAGTGTTAGTAGTAATAGTAGTAGAAGTAGTGATAGGTGTGGAAGAAGCAGTAGGAGCTGGAGTAGTAGTAGTAGTAGTAGTACTAGTAGTTCTATTAGTAGTTGTACTAGCAGTGGTACGAGTAGGAGTAGGAGTAGGAGTGGGAGTAGCTGTAGTAGGATTAGGAGTTGTAGTAGTAGTGGCAGGAGTAGGAGTAGGAGTAGCAGTAGTAGTTGTTGTTGTTCATGAAGTAGAAGTAGTATTAGTAGTTGTACTTCTAGTAGTTGTAGTGTTCGTTGCAGTAGTAGTAGTTATTGTTGAAGTAGAAGTAGTATTAGTAGTAGTTATTGTAGTAGTAGTAGTTGTAGTAATAGTAGTATTAGTTGTAGTAGGATTACTAGTAGTAGTAAGAGTCGGAGTAGGAGTAATAATAATTGGAGCAGTGGTGGTAGTAGTAGTGGTTGGGCTAGTAATAGCTGAAGGAGTAGGAGTTGGAGTAGGAGCAGTTGTGGTAGTAATAGAAGTAGTAGTACTAGCAGCTGCAATAATGGTAGTAGTAGTAGTAGTAGTAGTAGTAGTAGTAGTAGTACTAGTAGTAGTTGTAGTAATAGGAGTAGTTGTGGCAATAGTAGTAACAGTAGAAATAGTAGTAGCAGTACCGGTAGTAGTGGTAGCAGTGGTAGAAGTAGCAGTAGTGGTAGTAGGAGTTGTAGTAGTTGTAGTAGTTGAAGTTGGCGAAGGAGTAGTAGGTGTAGGAGTGGTAGTACAAGTTGTAGTAGTAGTAGTAGTACCAAAAGGAATAGTTGTAGTACCTGTAACAGTAGCTGGAGTAGTAGTAGTAGGGGGAGGAGGTGGGGGAATAGTAGTAATAGCAGTCGTAGGAGTAGGAGTACGAATGGTAATAGGAGCAGTAGTTGTAGTAATAGTAGTAGTAGTAGGAGTGGCCATAATAGCAATAGTTGGAGTAGTTGGAGTTGTAGGCACAGTAGTAGCAGCAGCCGCCGCAGCAATAGTAGCAGCAGTAGTAGTACAGTAGTGGTAGTAGTTGTAGTAGGAATACTACTACTAGTAGTAGTTGTTGTTGTTATTGTTATTGTTGTTGTTGTTGTTGTTGTAGTAGTAGCAGTCGTAGTTACATTACTAGAAGTAGTAGTAGTAGTAGTAGCTACAGCAAAAGTCGTAATAACAGTAGTAGAAGAATTAATTTTTGGAATAGGTGTAGGAGTAGGAGTTGGAGTCGAAGTGGTAGTTGCAAAAGTAGTAGTAGTACTAGTAGTACTAGTCGCAGTAGTAGTCATAGCAGTAGTAGCAGTAGTGGTAGTAGTAGTAGGACTTGTCTAGTTGTAATCATAGCCATAGTAATTGTAGTCATAGTAATAGTAGTAGTCATAATATTAGTAGTAGTAGTAGCAGTTGCGGTAGTAGTAATAGTAGAAGTAGTAGTAGTAGCAGTAGTAGCAGTAGAAGTAGTAGCGGTTGCAGTAGTGGCAGCAATTGTATTAGCAGTAGTAGTAGTAGTAGAAGTAGTAATAGTTGTAGTAGTAGTTGAAGTAGCAGTAGTAGCAGAAGTAGTAGAAGAAGTAGTAGTAGTAGTAATTGCTATAGTAGTTCTAGTAGTAGCATTACTAGAAGTAGTAGTAATTCTAGTAGCCGAAGTTTTAGAAGTAGGAGTTGGTGGATAAGTAGTAGTTGTAGTGGAAGTAGTAATAAAAGTAGTAGTAGTTGTTGTTGTAGTTATAGTAGCAGCAGCAGTAGTAGTAGCAGCAGCAGTTGTTGTTGTTGCAGCAATCGCGGAAGCAATAATAGTAGTAGTAGTTCTACTAGCAGTAGCAGTAGTAGCAATAGTAGTAGTATTAGTCATAGTAGTACTAGTAATAGTAGTAATTTTAGTATTACTAGTAGCAGTTGTAGTAATCATAGGCGTGGTAGTAGTAGTAGTAGTAGTTGTTGTTGTAATAGTAGTATTAGTAGTAATAGTAGGAGTAGTAGGAGTTGAGGTAGCATTAGAAGTTGGACTAGGAGTAGTAGAATTAGTACAAGTAGTAGTAGTTGTAGTAGTAATAGTAGTAGTAGTAGCAGCAGCTGGAGTAGGAGTTGGATTAGGTGTAGAAGCAAGTGTAGGAGTAGTAGTTGTTGTTGTATGAGCTACAGTTGTAATAGTATTAGTAGTGGTAGTAGTAGTAGTAGTTAAAGTAGTAGTAGCAGTAGTTGCAGTAGGTGCAGTTGAAGCAGCAGTCGTATTAGTTGCAGTAGAAGTAGTAGTTGTAGTAATAGTAGTAATAGTAGTAGTATTGGTTGTAGTAGTAGTAATAGTAGTAGGAGTAGGAGTAGTAGTAGCAGTAGTAGGTTTATGAGTAGTAGTAGTAGTAGCAGGAGCAGGAGTAGGTGTAGTAGTAGTAATTGTAGTAGTAGTAGTAGTAGTAGTAGTAATAGTAGGAGTAGTATTAGCAGCAGAAGCAGCAACAACAATAGTAACAGTTGTTATAATAGAAGGAGTAGTATTAGTAGTGGGAATAGCAGTTGTAGTAGTAGTAGTTGTACTACTGATAGAAGTAGTAGTAGTAATAGTAGTAGCATCCGTATCATTTGTAGTAGTAGTAGTAGAAGAAGAGGAAGAAGAAGAAGAGGGAGTAGTAGTAGTAGTAGTAGCAGTAGTAGTAGGAGTAGGAGTAGGAATAGGTGTACGAGTGGGAGTAGTAATCAGAGTACTAGTACTAGTAGTAGTAGTAGTAGGAGTAGTAGTAGTTGTTGTTATAGTGGTAGTAGTAGTAGTAGTAGTAATAGCAGTAGTATTAGTAGGAGTATTAGTAATAGTAGCAGTGGCAGTTGCTGTAGGAGTTGGAGTAGTAGTAGTTGTAGCAGTAGTCATTGTAGTAATAGTTGTAGGAGTAGAAGCAGAAGTAGTAGTAGCAACGGTAGGAGTAGTATTAACAGTAGCAGTAGTGGTAGTACGAGACGTAGTTGTAGTAATAGTAGTAGAAGTATTGATAGTAGTAGTAGCTATAGAAGCAGTAGCAGTAGCAATACCTATAGTAGTAGATGTAGTAATAGAAATAGAAGTAGTAATGGTAGTAGTAGTAGCTGTGGTAGTAATAGGAGTAGTACTAGTAGTAGCAGTTTGTGGTAGTAATAGGAGTAGTAGTAGTAGTAGTGGTAGAAGCAGCAGTAGTAGTTGTACAAGCTATAGTTTGCAGTTGCAGTAGTAGTACTAAGTAGTAGGAGTAGGAGGAGGAGAGGAGGAGGAGGAGTAGGATTAGGAGTAGGAGTTGGAGTAGGAGTAGTAGTAGTAGTAGTAGTAAGTAGTAGTAGCAAAAGTAGCAGTGGTAGTAGCAGTAGTAGTTGTAGTAGTGGTAGTAGTATTAATATAGTAGTAGTTGTTGTAGTTTGTAGTAGAAATAGTAGCTGTAGTGCTTAGTGCTTATAGTAGTAGTAGTAGTAGGAGCAGTAGTAACAATAGAAGTAGTAATAGTGGTAGTACTTGTAGTAGTAGCAGTAGAAGTAGCATTAGTAGTAGCAGTAGTAATAGTAGTTGGCTTGATTCTAGTAGTGGTAGTATCAGTAGCGATAGGAGTAGTGGTGGTAGTGGTGGTGGTGGTGGTGGTGGTGGTGGTGGTAGTAGTAGTAGTAATAATAGTAATAGTAATGGTTGTAGGAGTAGTAGTAGTACTAGTAGACGTAGATGCAGTAGTAGTCTAGTAGTAGTAGTAGCAGGAGTAGTAGCAGTAGCAGTAGTAGTTATTCTTGTTGTTGTAGTAGTTGTAATAGTAGTAGCTACAGCCGTAACAGTAGTGTTAGTATTAGTAGTAGGAGTACTGGTACTAGTAGCAGGATTAGTAGTAGTAGTAGTAGTAGTAGTAGTAGTAGTAGTAGCAGTAATAGCAAAAGTAGTGGCAGAAATACTTGTGGCATAAGTAGTTGTAGGTGTAGTTTTTGGAGCACGAGTAGAAGTAGTAGCAGTAGTTGTAGTAGTAGTAGTAATAGCAGTAGTACTTGGAGTAGTAGTAGCAGTAGTAGTCATAGAAGTAGTAGTAGTAATAGTGTAGTTATAGTAGCAGTAGTAGTGATAATAGAGGTAGTAGTTGTTGAAGTAGTAGCCGTCGTAGTTGTAGTTGCAGTAGTAGCAGTAGTAGTTGTGGTCCTTGTAGTAGTAGTAGCAGGATTAGTAGTAGTAGTTGTAGGAGTAGCAGCAAGAGTAGTAGTAGTATTGGTAGCCATTGCTGTAGTAGTAGTTGTAGAAGTAGTAGTAGTAGTAGTAGTAGTAGTAGTTGTAGTAGTAGCATTAGTAGTTGTAGTTTTATTAGTTGAAGTAGTTGTAGTAGCAGTAGCAATAGCAGCAGTAGTAGCTATAGCAGTAGGGGTAGTAGTTGTAGATGTAGAAGTAATAGTAGTAGTCGCAGTAGTACTAGTAATAGTTGTAGTTGTAGTAATAGTAGTTGTAGTAGTAGTTGTAGTAGTAGTAGTAGTAGTAGCTGAAGTAGTCATTGTAATTGTACTAGTAGTAGTTGTAAGAGTTGTGTTAGTAGTAATAGCAGCAGTAGTAGTCGTGGGTGTAGAGGAAGCTGTAGGTGTTGGAGTAGGAGAAGTAGTTTTAGTCAGAGTAGTAGTTGTAGTTGTTTTTGTTGTTGTAGTAGTAGTACTAGCAATAGCAGCTGTAGTGGTAGTAGTTGCCGGAGCAGGAGTAGGAGTAGTAGTAGCAGCTATTTTTGTTGAACTGGAAGTATTTGTCACATTACTGGTAGTAGCAGTGGTAGTGGTAGTGGTAGTTGTAGTAGGAGTAGTAGTAGTCGTCGTAGCTGTAGTAGTCGTAGTTGTAGCAATAGTAGTAGTCATAGTTGTTGTAGTAGTAGTAGCAGTGGTAGTAGTTATAATAGTAGTAGTACTAGGAGGAGTAGTAGTAGTTGAGGTAGTAGCGGTAGCTGTAGTAGCAATAGTAGTTGTTATAGGAGGAGTAGTAGTAGTAGTAGTAATAGTAATAGTTTTAGTAGTAGTAGTAGTAGTAGTAGTAGCAAAAGTAGTAGTAGTAGTAGTAGTATTAGAAATAGTAAGCGTAGTAGTAGTAGTAGCAGTACTTGGAGTAGTAGTAATTTTAGTAGTGGAAGTAATAGTAGTTGTAGTTTTAGGAGTAGGAGTTGGTGTATGAGTAATAGGAGTAGCAGTAGTACTAGTAGTTTTAGTAGTAGTAGCAGTAGTAGTAGTAGTATCAGTTGTACGAGTAGTAGTACTAGTAGCAGTTGTTGTTGTTGTTGTTGTTGCAGTCTTAGTAATTATAATTGTTGCAGTAGTAGTAGTAGGAGTAGCAGTTGCAGCAGCAGTAGTAATAGACGTTGTTGTAGCAGTATCAGTAGTAGCAGTAGTGGCAGTAGTAGCAATAGTTGTAGAAGTAGTAGTAGTAGTAGCAATAATAGTAGTGGTAGGAGTAGTAGTTGTTGTAGGAGCAGTAGTGGCAGTTGTAGCAGCAGTAGCAGCAGTAGTAGTAGCAGTAGTAGTTGTAGAAGTAGTCGTAATAGTAGTTGTAGTAATAGTAGTACAAAAAGAAGTAGTTGTAGTAGTAGTGATAGTAGTAATTGTTAAAGTAGAAATAGGGGTAGTTGTATGAGTTGGGGTAGCAGTAGGAGCAGCAGCAGTAGTAATAGTAGCAGTAGGAGTAGGAGGAGGAGGAGGAGTAGTAGAAGTAGCAATAGAAGTAGTAGTAGTAGTAGAAGTAACAGCAATAGAAGTAGTAGCAGTAGTTTCTGTAGCAGTAGTGGTAGTAGTAGTAATAGTAGTAGTAGTAGCAGTCTTAATTGCAATAGGAGTGGCAGTAGCAGTAGTGGGAGTAGTTGTAGTAGTAGTAATAGTGATAAAAGTAGAACTAGTAGTAGCAATAGTAGCAGTAATAGTAGTAGTAGTAGGAGTAGTTGTTGTTGTTGTAGTAGTAGTAGTAGTAGTAGTTTTTGTAGTAATAGATGTAGTAGTAGTAGTACTAGTGGTAGTAACAGTAGTGGTAGTAGTAGCAGCAATAGTAGTAGGAGCAGTATTACTAGTAGTAGTAGAAGTAGTAGTCGTAGTAGTAACTGTAGAAATAGTTATTGTAGAAGTAATAGGAGTAGTAGTAATAGTAGTTGCTGTAAGAGTAGAAGTAGGAGTAGGAGGAGTAGTAGTACCAGAGAGAGTAGTAGTAGTTGTTGTAGTTGTAGTAGGACTAGTAGTAGTAGTAGTAGTAGTAGTAGTAGTACTAGTAGTAGTACGAGTAGAAGAAGTAGAAGTAGAAGTAGTAGTACTAGTAGAAGTAGTAGTAGTAGCTGTAGTAGTAGTAGTAATAGTAGTAGCAGTAGAGGTAGTAGCAAAGGTAGTAGTATTAGTAGCAGCAGCAGTTGTAGTAGTAGTTGTTGTTGTGGTCATTGTAGTAGTAGTAGAAGTAGCAGTTGTTGTTGTACTAGAAGTAATAGAAGTGGCAACAGCAGCAGCAACAATAGTAGTAGTAGTTGTCGTAATAATAGCAGCTATAGTTGTTGTAGAAGTTGTAGAAGTAGTAAAAATAGGAGTAGTAGTAGTAGAAGTCGTAGTAATCATTATAGTAGCAGTAGTACGAGTAATAATAGTAGTATTAGAAGTTTTAGAAGATGTAGCAGTAGTAGTAGTAGCATTTGTTGTTGCAAGAGTTGTAGCAGCAGTAATAGTTGCAGTATTATTAGTATTAGTAGTAGTAGTAGTCGTAGGTGCAGAAGTAGCTATTGGAGTTGGAGTTGGAGTAGTAGTAGTAGAACTAGTCGTAGTAGTACTAGTAGTAGCAATAGTAGCAGTAGGAGTTGTAGTAGTTGTGGCGGGAGCAGGAGTAGGAGTTGTAGTAGTAGTAGTTGTTGTTGTTATAGCAGATATAGTACTAGTAGTAGTTGTTGTAATATAGCAGTATTAGTTGTAGTAGTATTAGTAGTAGTAGTAAGAGTAGGAGTAGGAGTAATATTAATTGGGGCAGTGGTAGTAGTAGTATTAGTTGTAGTCGCAAGAGGAGTTGGAGTAGGAGTAGTAGTTGTTGTACTAGTAATAGAAGTTGTAGTAGTTGTAGCAGCTACGATAGAAGTAGTTGTAGTAGTACTAGTAGTAGTAGTAGTTGAAATAGGGGTAGTAGTGGTAATAGTCATAATAGTAGTAATAGTAGTAACAGTTGTAGTCGTAGTGGTAGTAGTTGTAGTAGTAGGAGTAGTAGTTGTTGTAGTATTGGTAGTTATCGAAGGTGTGGTAGGAGTAGGAGTTAGAGTAAGAGTGGCAATACGAGTTGTTGTAGTAGTAGTAGTACTAATAGGAGTAGTAGTAGTAGCAGTAGCAGGAGTAGAAGTAGTAGTTGTTGCAGTAGTATTTGTAGGAGGGGGAATATAGTAGTAGTCATCATAGGAGTAGGAGTACGAGTGGTAATAGGAGTAGTAGTAGCAGTAATAGTACTAATAGTAGGAGTGGCCGTAATAGCAGTAGTTGGAGTAGTAGGAGTAGTAGGCGCAGCAGTTGCAGCAACATCAGCAGTTGTAGTAGCAGTAGTAACAATAATGGTAGTAGTAGTTGTTGTAGTAGTAGCAGCTGGAGTAGTAGTAGTTGTAGTGGTAGTAGCAGTAACAGAAGAAGTAGTAGTAGCAATACTAGTAGCATAAGTAGTTGTAAGAGTTATTTCTGGAGTAGGAGTAGAAGTAGTAGCAGTAATAGTAGTTGTTGTATTAGTTGTACAAGGAGTAAGAGCAGTAGCACTAGTAGTAGTCATGGTATTAGTAGTAGTAGTAGTTATAGAAGTACTAGCAGTGGTGGTAGTAGTAGTACTAGTAGAAGTAGTAGAAGGAAGAGTGGAACTACTACTAGCGGGACTAGTAGAATTAGTAGAAGGCATAGTAGTTGTTGTTGTAGTTGTAGTAGGAGTAGTTGTTGTTGTAGGTTGTAGTAGTAGTAGTTGTTGTTGTTGTAGTAGAAGTACCACATGCAGTAGTAGCAGAAGTACTAGTAGTAGTAGAAGTAGTAGTAGTAGTAGTAATACCAGTAGGAGTAGTAGTAGTAGTAGTAGTTGCAATAATAGTGTAGTAATAGTAGCAGTTGTAGTAGTAGTAGAGGTACTAGTAGCAGTTGTAGTAGCAGTTGTAGTTGTAGTTGTAGTAGTAGTAGTTGTTGTTCTTGTTTTCATTGTAATAGCAGTAGCAGGGATAGTAGTAGTAGCAGTAGTAGAAGCAGCAACAGTAGTAGTAGTATCTATAGCCATTGTAGTAGTTGTTGTAGTACTACTACTAGTAGAAGTAGTAGTATTAGTAGAAGTAGTTGTTGTTGTAGTAGTAGTAGTAGTAGTAGTAGTAATAGCAGCAGCAGTGGTTATAGTAGTAGTGGTAGTAGTACCAATAGTAGTAGTAGTTGTTGTTGTAGTAGTAAAGTTAGTCATTGTAATAGTACTAGTAGTAGTAGTAATAGTAGTGTTAATAGTAAAAGTAGTAGTTGTAGTCGTAGGTGTAGATTTAGTAGTAGGAGTTGAAGTAGATATCATAGTAGTAGTAGTAGTACTAACAATAGTACTAGTAGGAGAAGGAGTACGAGTAGTAGTAGCAATAGTAGGAATAGGAGTTGTAGTAGTAGTGGCAGGAGCAGTAGCAGTAGTAGTTGTAGTAGTTATAGTATTAGTTGTAGTAGTATTAGTAGTAGTAGAAAGAGTAGGAGTAGGAGTAATAGTAATTGGAGCAGTGGTAGTAGTAGTAGTAGTAGAAGTAGTAGTAGCAATAGGAGTTGGAATAGGAGCAGTTGTACTAGTAATAGAAGTAGTAGTAGTAGTAGCAGCTGCAATTGTAGTAGTTGTAGTAGTAGTTGTAGTAGTAGTAGCACTAGGAGTACTTGTGCTAATAGTAGTAACAATAGTAATATTAGTAACAGTAGCTGTAGTTGTGGTAGTAGTAACTGAAGTAGTAGTAGCAGTAGTAGGAGTAGTAGTAGTTGTAGTAGTTGTAGCAGTTGTAGTTCTCGAAGGAGCGAAAGGAGTAGGCGTTGGAGTAGATGTGGCGGCACGAGTTGTTGTAACAGTAGTAGTACTAGAAGGAGTAGTAGTAGTAGCAGTAGTAGGGGTAGTAGTTGTAGTAGTAGTAGGAGGAGGAGGACGAGGAATAGTAGTGGTAGTAGGAGGAGGAGTAGGAGCACGAGTGGTAAAAGGAGTTGTAGTAGTAGCAGTAACAGTAGTAGTAAGAGTGGCGGTAATAGCAGTAGTTGGAGCAGTAGGAGTAGTAGGCACCGTAGGAGCGGCAATAGTTGCGACAATAGTAGTAGCAACGATAGTAACAATAGTTGTAGTAGTTGTAGTTGGAGTACTAGTACTAGCAACTGCAATAGTAGCAGTAGTAGCAGTACCAGTAGCAGTACTAGTAGTAGAAGTAGTAGTAGTAGTAACAGTAGTTGCAGCTGTAGTCGTAACAGCAGTGGTAGAAGAATTAGTATTTCAAATAGTAGTAAGAGTAGCAGTTAGAGTTGGAGTGGTAGTAGCAGAAGTAGTAGTAGTACTAGTAGTATTAGTCACAGTAGTAGTAGTAGCAGCAGAAGTAGTAGTGGTAGTAGTAGTAGAAGTAGTACTAGTAGTCGTAACTATTGTAGTTGTAGTTGTAATAATATTAGTAGTCGTAATAGTTATAGTTATAGTAGCTATAGTAGTAGTAGTAATAGCAGTAGTAGGAGGAGGGGTAGTAGTAGTAGAGGTAGTAGCGCTACCAATTGTAGCAGTAGTAGTAGAAGCAGGAGTAATAGTAGCAAAAGTAATACAAGTAGTAGAAGTAGTAATTGTAGTAGTAGTAGCAGTAGTAGTCGTAGCAGAAGTTGTACAAGTTGTAGTAGTAGCTATCTTAGGAGTAGTAGTAATTATGGTCGCTGAAGTAATAGTAGGTGTAGTTTCAAGAGTAGGTGTTGGTGTATGATTAGTAGTCATAGCAGTAGCACTAGTAGTAGTAGTAGTAGTAGTAGTAGCCGTAGTAGTAGTAGTAATAGTAGGAGTTGTAGTAGTAGAAGTAGTAGTAGTTGTAGCAATCTTAGTAATTATAGTAGTAGCAGTAGTAGTAGTACAAGGAGTTGCAGCTGTAGCAGCAATAGTTGTTGTTGCTGTAGTAGTATCAGTAGTAGCAGTAGTGGCAGTTCTAGCAGTAGCAGAAGCAGCAGCAGTAGTAGTAATAGTAATAGTTGTTGTTGTAACAGTAGTTGTAGTATTAGTAGTATAAATAGTAGTTTCTGAGGTAGCGGTAGTAGTAGTAGTTATAGTTGTAATAGGAGTAGGTGTAGGAGTAGGGGTAGTAGGAGCAGTAGTAGTTGTAATAGTAGTTGTAGGAGTAGTGGGAGTAGCAATAGAAGTAGTAGCAGTAGTAGTAGTAATAGCAATAGAAGTGGTAGCAGTAGTGGCAGTAGCAAAAGTAGTGGTGGTAGTAGTAGTAGTAGTAGTAGCAGCAGTAGTAATCACAATAGTAGTAGTAGCTGTAGTAGTAGTAGTAGTAGTAGTTGTTGTTATTATTATAATAGTAGTAGTAGGATAGTATTTGTAGTAATATGTGTACTAGTAGTAGTACTAGTGGTGGTAGTAGAAGTAGTTGTAATAGTAATAGTAGTAGTAGTAGGAGTAGTAGTGGTAGTAGAGGTAGTAGCGGTAGCAACAGTAGCAGAAATAGTAGTAGCAGGAGAAGTAGTAGTAGTAGTAGTAATAGTTATTGTAGCAGTAGCAGTAGTACTAGTAGTATTGGTAGTAGTAGAAGTAGAAGTAGTACCAGTAATAGTACTATTAGTAGTAGTACTAGTAGCAGTAGGAATAATAGTAGTTGAAGTAGTAAAAGTAGTAGAAGTAGTTGTTGTAGTAGTAGTAGTAGCAGATGAAGTAGTAGTAGCAGAAGTAGTTGTAATAGCAGCAGTAGGAGTAGTAGTTGTAGCAATAGGAGTTGTTGTAGTAGTAGTAGTTGTTGTTGTTGTAGTAGTATTAATAGTAGTAATAGTAGCATTTGTTGGAGAAGTAGCAGTGCTAGCAGTTGAAGTTTTAGTAATTGTGTAGAAATAGCAGCAACAGTAGTAGTTGTAGAGGTAGTAGCAGCAGTAGTAGTAGTTGTAACAGTAGCAGTTGTAGTCGTAACTGTAGTAGAAGAAGTCATAGGAGTAGTAGTAGCAGGAGTAGTGGTAGTAGTAGTCGTTGTAGTAGTAGTTGTTATTGTAGCAGCAGTAATAGGAGTAGTAGTAGTAGTAATACTAGTAGTAAAAGTAGTTGTCAGAGTTGTTTTTGGAGTAGGAGTAGAAGCAATAGTAGTTGTAGTCGCAGCCATAGTAGTAGCAGTAGTAGAAGTACGAGGGGTAGGAGTAGTAGCACGAGTAGTAGTAGTCATGGTATTAGTAGTAGTAGTAATAGTAGTAGTAGTAGTCATAGAAGTACTAACAATGGTAGTAGCAATAGTAATAGTAAAAGTAGCAGTGATAGTAGTCGTAGAAGTACTAGCAGTGATAGTAGTAGTAGTAGTAATAGTAGGAGCAGTACTTGGAGTACTAGTAATTCTATTGGTCGAAGTAATAGTAGGTGTAGTTTTAGGAGTAGGAGTTGGTGTATAAGTAGTAGTAGCAGCAATAGTACTACTAGTAGCAGTAGTAGCAACAGCAGTAGTAGTCGTATTAGTAGTAGTAGTAGTAATAGTTGTTGTTTTTATTGTTGTTGTAGTCTTAGCAATTATAGTTGTACCAGTAGTAGTATTAGGAGTTGCAATTATAGTAGCAGCGGTAGTAGAAGTTGTTGTAGTAGTATCAGTAGTAGCAGTAGTGGCAGTAACAACAGCAGTAATAGTGGTAGTAATAGTATGGTAGTAGCAGTCATTCTGGTAGTAATATGAGTAGGTGTAGAAGTAGGGGTAGTAGTAGTAATAACAGTAATGGTAGGAGTAGTAGTAGTTGTAGGAGTAGTAGTGGTAGTTATAGGAGTAACAGTATCAGCAGCAGTAGTAGTAGTGGTAGCAGAAGCAGTTGTAATAGTAGTTGTAGTATTAATAGTACAAAAAGTAATAGTAGTAGTAGCGGTAGTAGTTGTTGTTGTAGTAGAATTAGGAGTACAAAAAGTAATAGTAGTAGTAGTGATAGTAGTTGTTGTTGTAGTAGAATTAGGAGTAGTTGTAGGAGTAGGGATAGTAGAAGGGGCAGTAGTAGTAGTAATAGTATCAGTAGGAGTTGTAGTAGTTGGAGGAGTAGTAGCAATAGAAGTAGTAGCAGTAGTGGCTGTAGCAGTAGCAGTAGTAGTAGTAATAGTAGTAGTAGTAACAGTAGTAATTGCAATAGGAGTGACAGTAGCAATAGTGGAAGTGGTAATAGTAGTCGTAGTAGTAATTGTAATAAAATTAGAATTAGTAGTAGCAATAGCAGCAGAAATAGTAGCAGTAGTAGTAGTACTAGTAGTAATAGTAGTAGTTGTTGTTGTTGTAGTAGTAGTAGTATTTGTAGTAATAGAAGTAGTAGTAGTAATACTAGTGGTAGTAACAGTAGTGGTAGGAGCTGTAGTACTAGTACAAGTAGTAGTAGTAGTAATAGTAGTAGTAACAGTAGAAGTTATTTTAGTCGTAGTAGGAGTAGTAGTAGTAGTACTAATTGCTATGAGAGTAGAAGCAGCAGTAGTAAGACTAGCACTATTACTAATGCTACAACTACTGCTACGACTATGGCAACTACTGCTGCTGCTGCCACTGCTACTACTAGAACTACTAGTACTCCTACTACTTGTATTGCTCCAAGTACTGCTACAACAACTGTTGCTACTACTGCTACTACCGCTACTACTGCTATTACTACTACTTCTCATCCTCCTCCTCCTCCTACTACTACTACAACGGTTGTTGTTGTTATTGCTGCTACTGCTGGGACAGCTACTGCTACTACTTCTACTACTACTGCTACTACTACTACCACTACTACTACTACTAATACTACCACTACGATTGCTACTATTGCTACTGCTACTACTACTACTACAACTACAACAACAATATCTACTACTACTACTACTGCCACGACTGCCACTTCTCCAGCAACTACTACAGTAGCTACTATGGCAACTACTCCGATTACTGCTACTACTACTACTACAACTACCGCTATGACAACTACTTCTACTACCCCAACAACTAAAATTACTACTACTACTTCTACTGCTGCTGCTACTGCTACTATTGCTATTATCGCAACTACTACTACTACTACTATCGCTACTAGTGTAACCACTACTGCTACTACTGCTATTGACACTACTACTACTATTTATGCTACTACTACTTTTACTACTAGTACTACAACTACTACTTCTGCTACTACTACTACTGTTACTTCTACTACCACTACTACTACAACTGCTATTACTACTGTAACTACTACAACTCCTACTACTGCAACTACTACTACTGCGACTACTGCTGCGACAAATACTTCTTATACTACTGTTGCAACTACTACTACTTCTCCTCCTACTGCTACTATAACTACTGCTGCTGCTACTACTACTACTACGACTACAACTACTACTATTAATTCTGATACAATTTATTGTACTCCTACGGCTACTATTACTACGACCACTCCTGCTACTACTACTACTCCTACCACTACTACTACTACTACTACTACTATTTTTACAAGTGATACTCTTACTACTACTACTACTGCTACTACTTTTTCTGCTATGAAAACTGCAACTGCTACTCCTGCTACTACTGCTACTTCTCCTTCTACTACTACTACTATTCCCACTACTACTATTGCTATTAGTAATACTACTTTTACCACTAGTATTACTACTACTACTCCTACTACTACTGCTTCTACTACTAGTGATACTCCTACTATGACTAAAACTACTACTACTACTGCAACCACTACTGCTACTACTAATACTCCTACTTCTACGACCACTAGAACTACTTCTACCACTCTGCAGCTGCTACTACTCCTACTACTACTACTACAACTCCTACTATTACTACTTCTCCTACTACTAATCGTACTACAAATGTTCCTTCCGCTACTACTCCCACTCCTATTGCTACTACTACTGCTGCTGCTACTACTAATACTATGGCTACTACAGTTGATATTACTACTTCTGCTAGTATAACTACCTCTACTACTACTTCTACTGCTACTACGGCTGCGACGACCAGTACAACTATGACTACTACGCCTACTATCACTACTTCTACTGCTACTATTACTACTGCTACTACTACTATTACTACTTCAACTTTATCTTCTGCTACTATAGCTACTACTACAACTACTACTACTACAACTACTATTACTAATTCTACAATGGCTACTACCACAACAACAACAACAACTACTACTACTATTACTATTGCCACTCCTATTACTACTACTACTATTGCAACTAATACTACTACTACTTCTATTCTACTACTTCTGCTACTATAGCGGGTACAGCTACTGCTACTACAACTACTACAACAACTTCTACTGATACTACTTGTGCTACTACCACTACTACATCTAAAGCTACTGCTGCTGCTACTGCTACTATCACTGCTACTACTACTACAACTACTACTATTGATGTTGCAATGGCTACTGCTACTACTACTACTCCTGCTACTACTACTATGATTGTTGCTCCTTCTATTGCTACTACTGCCACTAATAGTACAACTACAAGTGCTACTAAGTACTACAGCAACTACTACTACTCATACTACTACTATAGCTACTACTGCTTCAACTGCTACTACTACTACTGTTGAAGTTGCTACTACTATTCTTGCTACTACTACTACTACAATTAGTACTCCTACTACTACTACTGCTGCTGCTACAACAACTACTATTACTACAGATATTACTACTACTACTACTACTAACACTACTGTGGCTACTTATACCACTACAAATACTCCTACTAATACTACTATTATTGCTGTTGCTGCGGCTGCTGGTAATACTACAACTACCGCAACTGTTGTTGTTGTTGTTGTTACCATGACTACTACGATTGTAACTTCTCCTACCACTATTGCTACTACTACTTCTACTACTAATAGTTTTGCAACTTTTGTTACTTCTACTACTAGTACTACTATGACTACTACTACTAATTTCATTATTACTACTTCTACTACTACTGCAACTATTGCTACCAGTACTATTATTACTACTAATTCTATCACTACAGCTACTACTACTTCTACTACTACTACTACTACAACTACTAAAATTGCTGCAACTACTGCTGCTAATACTGGTGCGACTACTCCTAATACTGCAACTACTACAACTACTACTGCTGCTGCTGGTACTAGTACTGCTACTGCTACTGTTACAACTTCATCTACTACTTCTTCTACAACCGTTACTACTACTACTGCTACTACAAATGCTACTGCTGCTACTAATGCTTATACTACTACTGCTACTACTCCTGCTACTACTATTACTGCTACTCCAATTATCATTGCTACTACTACGACTGCTTCTACAGTTACTATTGCTACTACAACAAATACTATTTCTTCTACTACAACAGCTATGGCTACTACTACTACGATAGCTGCAATAGCTACTATTGCTACTATTGTTGCTTCTACTACTACATCAACAACTACTGCTGCTGCTGTTACTACAACTTCAACTAATCTTGCTACTAATACTATTGCTATTTTTGCTCCTGCTATTGTTGTTGCTATTGCTACCACTACAACAACTACTGCTACTCCTAATAGTACTGCAACTACTGCTACCGCTGTTACCACTACCGCTACCGCTACTATTGCTATTACTACTACTACTACTACTACTTCTACTCCTACTCGTAATAGTACTGCAACTACTACTACCACTGTTACCACTACCGCTACTGCTACTATTGCTATTACTACTACTACTACTACTCCTCCTCCTACTACTACTGTTGCTACTATTATAGCTACTTCTGCTACAACTACCACTGCTACTACTACTACTATAACAATAACAACTACTACTAGTACAACTACTGCTACTTCTGTACTACTGCCACTACCACTACCATTACCACTACGGCTACTACTGCTACTAAATCTACTGGTACCACTACTACTACTACTACTACTACTACTACTACTGTTACTACTACCACTACTACCACAACTACTACTGCTGCTGCTGCTGCTGCTACTACTATTACCACAACTACTACTGCTTTTACTACTGCTGCTGCTATTGCAGCTTCTACTTCTACAACAACAACTACTACTGCTGCTACTACAACTACTACTACATTTTCTATTACTACAGCTACTTTTTCAACAACAACAACTACTAGGACAACTGCTTCTACTACAGCTACTACTACTACTTCTACTCCTACTACTACTTCTACTCCTACTCCTATTACTGCTACTAGTGCTACAACTACCACTACTACTACTACGACTCTTACAACTATTGGTACTACTGCTACCACTACTACTACCACTACTACTACTACTGCAGTTACTATACTACTGCTACTATGATTACTACTACTACTACTAATACTACCACAACAACTATTACTACAGCTACTACTACTGCAGCTACTACTACTACTACTACTACTACTGCTGCCACTACTACAGCAACTACTACTACAATCTCTACTGCTACGACTCCCACTACTTCTACTACTACCACTATTACAACAACTACTACTACTATAACTACTACTACTATTACTACTAGTACTAGTACTACCACTGCATCAGCTATTACTACTACTACTTCTGCTACCACTACTACTACGACTACTACTACCACTAATGCTACTATTGTTACTACTTCTGCTACTATTTGTTCTACTATAACTACTACTATTACGACTACTATAGCTTCTACTACTACTTTTGCTACTACAATTACAACTACTACTGCTACTACTTCTACTACTGCAATAATTGCTACCACAACTACTATTATTACTACTACTACTATGACAGCTACTACTATAACTACAACAACTACTACTGCTATTACTGCTACTACTACTACTACTACTACTACTACTACAAATACGACTACTACTGCTACTACCCCTAGAACTAGTTCTACTACTACTAGTAGTAGTAATGTTACCAATGCTACAACTACGGCTATGACTACTGTTGATGCTAATGCTACTTCTACTAGTACTACAACTAGTACTCCTACCACTAGCATTGCTCAAAGTACTATTACAATGACAACTCCTGCTACTGCTACTACAGCTACAACTGCTTTTTCTACTACTTCTCCTACTACTGCTACTAATACTACTAATACAACTATTGCTACTACTACTGCCGATACTACTGCTACTACTAGTACTGCTACTGCTGCTGTAGCAACAACTACAGCTACTACTACCACTACTACTACTATTACTACTACTGCTACTACTAATACAAATACAACTACTACTAGAACTACTTTTCCTGCTACTTCTACCACTGTTACAACTATTACTACTACTACTACTGCTACTTCTACTACCACTACAACTGCTACTACTACTGCTATTTCTAGTACTACCACTTCTCCAACTACTACTACTACTAATAGTACAACCACTGCATCTGCTTCAACTACTACTACTTTTGCTACTACGTCTACTACCCTACAACTACTACTGCTACTGTGGCTATTATTGATATGACTACTACTGATGCTACCGCTATTACTACTGCTACTACTACTACTACAAACACTACTAATGCTACTACTACTGCTATTTCTATTACTATTACTTCTACTACAACAACTAGTACTACGACTAGGACTGCTGCTACTACTACATTTGCTACTACAATTACAACTACTACTGTTACTGCTGCTACAACAACAACTACTACTACTGCTACTACTTCTACTACTCCTACAATTGCTACTACCACAACTACTACAATTACTACTACTAGTACTGCTGCTACTACTATAACTACTACTACTACTATTACTACTATTACTGCTACTAATGCTATACTACTACTACTAATACTACCACTACTGCTACTACTTCTACTACGACAACCAATTCTAATACTACTACCACTAGTACTGTTACTAATGCTACAACTACAGCTACTACTGCTGCTGCTAATTCTGCTACTACTAGTACTCCAACTATTATTCCTACTACTAGTAATGCTCCGAGTTCTACTACAACAGTAACTACTGCTTCTGCTACTACCGCTACTACTATCAATACTACTACTTCTCTAACTACTACTACTAATACTATTACTACAACTGTTGTTGCTGCTACTACCACTACTACTGCTACAACAGTAACTACTGCTACTGCTACTACTATTGCTGCTACTACTTCTACTGCTGCTACTACCACTACTGCTACTGCTGCTGCTATTACTACTACTAATACTAATACCACTACAACTACTACTGCAACTACTTTTCCTACTACGGGTTCTACAATTACTACTGTTGCTACTGCTACTACGGTTACTACTACTACTACTACGCCAACTACTACTACTAGTACTACTACTATTACTATTACTTCTCAAACTACTACTACTGCTCCTACGAGAGCTACTGCTCCTATGAGAGCCACTACTCCTACTGCTATTACTACTACTACTAGTACTATTCCGACAACTATTGCTACTACCCAAACTGCTAAAACTACTACTACTACTTCTACTGCTGCTACTATTGCTACTATTGCAATTATCGCTACTACTACTACTACTACTACTAATGTCGTTGCTACTACTACTACTACTACTGCTGCTGCTGTTGCGACTACTACTACTACCACCACTACTATCACTGCAACTACTACTGCGATTACTACAACAACAACAACAACAACAACAACAACAACAACAACAACAACAACTACTACTACTACTACTACTACTATTACTACTACAACCATAACTACTACTGCTACTGCTACTACTGCAACAACAACACTACTACTATCGCTACTACTCCTACAACTACTGCTACCACTACTACAATAACACTACTAGTATTGCTACTACTACAGCTACTACTACTTCTACTACTGCTGCAGCAACAACTACTACTCCTACTACTACTCTACTACTCCTACTGCTACTCCTACTACTACTACAACTACTACTACTAGTACTACTACTACTATTACTACTGCTCCTATTTGTCCTACTCCGACTGCTACCATCACTGCTACAACCGTTGCTACTACTACTACAACTACTAATACAATTTTTACTTGTGATACTCGTACTACTACTATGACTACTACTACTACTACTACGAAAACTGCAACTGCTACTCTGCTACTACTGCCACTGCTGCTACTGCTACTACTAGGACTGCTACTACTACAGGTACTAGTAATACTGCTGACACTACTACTACTACTCCTACTGCTACTCCTACTACTACTACAACTCCATCTACTAGTACTACTACTACTAATACTGCGGCTACTACATTTGCTATTACAACTTCTGCTACAACTTCTTCTACTTCTCCCACTTCTACTACTACTGCTACTACTGCTACTACTACTACTACTACAACAACAACAACAACTACTACTACTACTACTACTACTCCGACAATTGATACTTCTACTACTACTACTACTACTACTACTACTACTGTCCTTACAACTACTACAACTACTGTAATTTCTTCTACTACAGCTACTGCTACTGCAACAACAACAACAACAATAACTACTACTATTGCTATAGCTTATGCACCTACTTCTCCTACTCCTCCTACTACTACTACGACTTCAACTTCTACTGTGGCTACTACTATTGCTATTACTACTGCTGCTGTTGCTACTATTACTACTGTTACTACTTCTGCTACTACTTCTACTGCTACTACGACTGCTACGACGAGGACCACTACTAGTACTACTCTTATTACTACTAGTTCTTCTGCCACTATTTCTACTACTACCACTACTACTACTTCTACTACTTCTACAATTACTACCACTACTGCAATTTCTACTACACTTCTATTTCTAGTACTATTACTTTGACTTTTGCAACTACAAGTACTACTACTGGGATTGCTACTGCTACTGCTATTACTACATCTGCTACTACTACAGCTACTGCTTCACCTTCCACTTCCCCTTTTACAACTACCTTCTACTACTACTGATAGTACTACTACAGCTGCTACTATTATGACAACTACAACTACGACATACTACCACTGTTGCTACTACTAGTACTACTTCTCCTACTACTACAACTTCTGTTACTACTAGTATGACTATTACCACTATTACTACTGTTGCTCCTCCTCCTCCTGCTGCTACTACTACTGCTACTACAGCTACTACTACTACTATCGCAACTCCTACTACGGCTACAATGACTACTGCGACTACTACTACAATTAGTATTGCCACTTCTACTACTATGCCTTCAACTGCTACTTCTGATACTACTGCAACAGCTACTACTATTGCTGCTGCTCCTACTACTACAGTTGCTACTACTACTACTCCTACTCCTCCTACTACTACTAATACTACTGCCACTACTGCTACTACCGCTACTACTACTACTACAACTGCCATTACTATCGCTACTACTGCTACTACTACTACTGCTAAAACAATGACTACTGTCGCTACTACTAATACTAATGCGGCTACTAGTACTTTTGCTACTACTACTACTGCTACTACTACTTCCACTACTTCCACTACTTTCACGGCTACTACTTCTACTACTACAGTTTCTGCTACTACTGCTATACCTCTACTGCTGACTCAACTGCAACTACAGCTACCATTACGACCACCACTACTACTACTACTACTCCTCCTCCTCCTATTACAACAACTACTACAACTATAGCTACTACTGGTACTACTATAACTACTACTCCTACTACTGGTACTACTACTACAACTACTCCAACTATTGTTACTGCTATTATTACTACTACTGTCACTACTACTGCTGCTATAACTAGTATTACTACTACCAATATTACTGCTGCTGCTACTTCTACTACAGCTACTACTAGTATGACTACTACTGCTATGACTACTACTTCTGCTGCTCCTATTACTACTACTACTGCTGCTGCTGCTGCTGCTGCTACTGGTACAACTGCTACTGCTACAACAACAACTACTACTACTACAACTGCTATTGGTACTACTACTACTATAACTACTACTACTATGATAACTAATACTACTACGAATACTACCACCGCTACTACTACCATAACTACTACTGCTGCTGCTGCTGCTGCTACTGCTGCTGCAACTTCTACTACTAATACTACTACTGCTACTATTGCCACTAATACTACTACTACTACTATTGCTACTAATACTACTACTACTACTAATATTACTACTATTCCTACCACTACTACTACTTCTCCGACTTCTACTGCTACTAATACTACTACTAATACTACTACAATAACTACTGCTACTATTGCTACCACCACTACTACTGCTATCGCCACTGCTACTACGACCGCTACTACTACTACTACTACAACTACCACTGCTACTACTGCTATTATTGGTACTATTACGACTAATGCTATTGCAATTAATACTAATGATGCTACCACTACTACTACTACACCTGCTACTATAGCTACTACTACAACTACTGTTCCAATAACTACCATAGCTATTATTACTGCGACTGCTACTACTACTACAACGTCTGCTAGTATTACTTCTGTTACAACAACTACTACTAGTACAACTACTACTACTCCTGCTACTGTTACTACTACTACTACTACAACTACTACTACTACTACTACTGCTGCTAATACTACTACTAGCACACCTACTAATGCTATTACTACTACTACTATTAACTACTACTACTATCTACTACTGCTGCTGCTAATATTACTGCTACTGCTACTACGAATATTACTTCTGCTTCTACTGCTACTACTGCTGCTGCTGTTGATACTACTACTACTAGTACAAGTACAAGTACTACCACTACTACTACTTCTCCTCCTACTACTACTGCTGCTACAGCTTCTACCACTGCTACTACTGCTATTATTGTTACGACTGCTACTAATGCTACTGCTACTACTATCACTGATGCTACTGCTACTTCTACTACTGATGATTCTGCTCCAAATTCTACTACTGCTAGTACTACTGTTGCTGCTTCTACTACTGCTACTACCCCTATTAATACTACTAATGCTATAACTAGTATTACTACTATCGCTACTACTACTACTACTGCTACTACTGCTGCTACTAATACAACTACTATTACTACCAATACTGCTACTTCTCCTACCAATACTACAAATACTGCTACTTCGGCTGTGAATACTACTACTGTTGGAAATACTACTATTGTTGCTACTACTGCTACTGCTACTACTAGTACTACAACTACTACTGCTGCTGCTACTGCTACTAATGCTGCCACTACTTCTACTGCTACTACTACTACTTCTCCAACAACTTCAACTATTGTTACTACTATTGCTACTACTACTACTGCTACTACTACCACCACTACAACTTCTACTTCTACTACTACTGTTACTACTACGGCTACTGCTAGTACTACTATTCCAGCTACGTCTACTATTTTGGCTACTATGACAGCTACTACTACTACTCCTAAAATGACTACTACTACTACCTAGACTACTTAAACTACTACCACTACTTCAATTGCTGCTATAAATGCTACTATTGCTATTACTGCTACGACTACTACTACTACTACTACTACTACTACTACTACTACTCTTTCTACTATTGCTACTGCTGCTGCTACTGCGCATGCTGCAATAGCTATACTGCTACTACAACTACCACTGCCACTGCTACATTTGCTACTACTACTACTACTACTATTATTTCTATTACTACTACTTTTACTACTACTGTAATCGACCTTCCTAACGCCGGCGATGCTCGCCGAACTGTTCAACGTCTCGGAAGCGTTTCCTAAGAATGAAAGTAGCAACAAGAAATAAGGAGAAGATATGGAGAAACTCTCAGATTCTTATTGCTATTTCTCGAGTTCCTGCGATTTCTAAGATTTTCTACGATGCTCATTTACAATGGAGGCATGCCCCTTATATAGAGGGCACGGTGATGTAAGCGCTCACATCAGCTGGTGGTATGAGCTAAGCGCTTACATCAGCATAATAGTAGCCTATACTAGAGTAGGCCTATAGCCTTTACATAAGACTCCAAGGGAAGTATTGTCCTAGGCGTAGCCCTCTTATCCTAAGGCCTATAGCCTTTACATAAGACTCCAAAAGACGTCGCTGTCATAGGCTGGTAGCTCGTCCTTTGGCTAGGCTCGTCCTCTTGCTAGGCTTTGACTTCTTATTTCGTAGCTCTAGCTGCTACTGTACTGTACAACAGGGTTCTACTTTTCTGTAGTAGCTACTATACTTCCCACCACGCTCCGCCTGCTACGGGACAGTGGTAGGTAGTGCCTGCTTCTGCTTGACTCGCGCTCGCTTGTTCATGAACCAGTGGTGGTTGTTGGCTTCAGAGATTGGTCCATGTAGTCGTAGCGCCCAAGTCAGGTCCCGTGTTTGCTGCTTTCTAAGAGGCCTGTCGCTTTGACGAAAAAGGCTGTTGAGCATCCGCAGCTGCGTTGGTGTCGGTGCCCACCGTCGTCCGGCTAGGGGTTCTGTGTTGCATGCCTTTGGCCATCTGAATTGCATGGAGCCTGTCAGGTGCTCCCTTGTTTTCTTGATAAGCAGCTTAATTTCAGATTGCTGCTCTTTGTCATAGTCTGCACATGCTATGTCCTTGAGAATTCTGTTGGTGTGGTCGTAGAGTTCTTGTATGATGAATCCCGGGTACTATGTACGCCTTGGTACTTGCTCACCCTGTTGGATGTAGTGAACCACATAGTTGTGCATGACGGTCTCTGCAGGGACTACCTCAGTATGGAAACTATAGAAAAGGTTCCTTATATCCCTGGATTCTCTTGGACTCCCATCTTTTGTGAGTGCCTCTTTTATGCGGTACAGCCATTGTCCTATGAGGGACACCTGTCCTCCTTTGTCTTGGAAAATCCCCTTGATAATAATTACATAGGGATTTTCATATATTGATTCGGGCGCCAGTAGTACCTCATCATGAAGATGGTAGGTTTCTCCGTCTAGCCTGAATGCGAGGTAGTGTAGTTTCTCCTCTAGGCGCCTTCCGGAGGTTAGAACAGCCTTTCCTACGGGCTTTGCTGGGTACTCTTCTTGTGCCAGGGGAGAAGTACTTGTTGTTGGGGTAATGGAGCTTTGCCCGTTGTTATGCCTAGTGCACCCTTCCTTTTGCGGTTGGCATCCTTCTTCGAGTTCCTGTAGAACATATATGAATTCATTTTGTATGAGTGGGCGGAGGGAGTTGTGGAGGTTCTAAGGATCCTCCCCTTCTGAGATGCTGTATATTGCATCACTCTGGTCCTCTCCTTCCTGCACAGATATTAAGTCATAATTATCTGGAACATTTAGTTGCTCGAAGATGGCAACCCTCTTTACGTTCTTTCTGTCATTGGGGCATTCTCTGGCAAAATGCCCCATGTCTCCGCAGAGGTAGCACTTGCAGCGCCTGTTGCGCACAAGGTGCTTCCATCTCTCAATGCGCACGTGGGTGTCGTGCGGCTTTCCTTTGTATGTCTTCGCCTTTCTGACCCCGTACTTCTTTTCTGTGGTGTAGTAGCCTGGGATCGGGATCTTGCTGCAGAAGGAAAGATCCTTGAGGGATCTTTTGAATGCGGCGTCTTTGCATTCCTCCTCCAGGTATTTATAGGTGAATAGTATCCTGGGTATCACCCCGATGTTTACCCCAGGATACCTCTGATCGAAGGCCCCCTTCATTCTTCGGCCAATGTCTCCCGACATTTTTAACCAAAACTTCTCAGATAGCTCCGTGCCTATAAACAACCTTCCAGTTTTTGTAGCTAACCTGAGGTAGTCATTCATGTATAAAAGGATATCTTTCATGTTTGTACATGAAAGTCTTTCCAAGTCCCGGTATGCCGTGTCTTGAGCCAAGGCTGAACCTTGGGCTGGATCCTCCAATTAGAAGACCCTTCTCATCTGGGAAACGATGTTTTGAGTGCCATCCCTTCCTCCTCCGGCTGCAATAATGGCTTGGTATTCTGCGCCATATAGCATACGCCAATGCACCCATGCAAGCCTGGCTGTTTCCCCTAGGAGGTTTTCCATGTATTCAATCTTGTCTTGCGCATCAGTGAATCGTTGCGCGGCAACATGGTTCCTCGTGATGGTTTCCCATCTTGCAAGTGTTTCCTCAAATAGCCCGAGCTGTTCGGGTATTATCAAGAGGGCTCCTTCGTTCTGCTGTGCGGACGGTAGGGTCCATATTTCATTGCTGAAGCCTCTTCGAAAACTTCCTTGGTTCCGCTGCCCAAACTTCGTTATTGTTCTGGATATTGCTGGAGTCGTGTTGGCCGTTGGTGGGTAACTTGGGGGTCCTGGTTCCATTGAAGCATCTATGGGGGGCATGTACGGCCCGCTCGGAGATGTTGCCGAGGTTAATGTACTTGTGTACAACCTCTCAGATAGCCTTTCGGCTAGTTTTCGTAGGGCAGGGTACTCCATCTTCGGTACTTCCTCTTTGATGCCTGCTGCAATAGTAGCACTATGAGGGGGACAAGTGTTACCTTCTTCCTCATGCCTTTCAGAAGGTATGCTGGCTGGTTCCTTTTCTTTAAGCTTCTTAGAATCTTTTTGCAGTCTTGCGCCTAGCTCTAATTCCTTGACTCTTTCTTTGTAATATTCCACCTCCTTCTTTAGTCATTCAATTTCCCCTTCACACCTTACAATGTGGTGCAGCTGTTCTTCCATCGGCCTCTGGTTAGGGAATGGTTCTGGTGGAGCTGGTGTAACTGGGACCGCTGTTTTAAAGTAATAGGGTCCACATAGGTTACAGGCAGTAACCTTGCATTTGGGGCAATGAATCCTTGCCCGCTGTATTGTTTGGCTCTTGCAGCACACGCACTTTTCTTCTTGTGGCTGCACGAAGTCGTTATGCTGCCAAGAATGAGAACAGTTTTCTTGGAAGTCAGGCAGCGTTACCTGAGGGTGATACCCTCCTTCTAGTTCTCCCAGAACATAAGCTGCTTCCTCCTGCTCAGGTGGGTCGAGGGAGCTGTACAGACTTTGGGCTTCTTCTTCGTCTGAGATGTCATGGGTAGCATCACTCTGGTCCTCGGTTGATAAAGAGGAGTGATGGCCCTCATCTGTCACTGGGTCAGCTGATGAATCCGTCGGGTTGGAGTCAGCGTCGGCGTCGTACTCGTCAGAGGATGTAGAGCCGCAGCCATCGTCAAGGATGGCTTCCTGACGGTCATTGACGGTTTCGTCAGGGAGTTTGGCGGTCTCTTTGCGTTGTGCTTCTTGAATTTCTTGTAGATACTGTGCATAGAAAGGGCTCTCTTTGAATTGCGCATAGTTGGTGTTGTAAGAAGGCCTGTAATAAAAAGATGTTAGAGGGTAATTGTCTCCTCTGGTGAAGTACTCCTCCTCCGGAGCCTCGTACTCATAATAATTGCTGTAAAGATTGTCGGTAGCTTTGCTGGGCCTGATAACACCAATTGTAGTAGTCTTCCCGTGGGGTAGGCAGGTAGTAAGCCATCAGCCTTCAAGCTTTTGCACTTCCTCAGCAAGTATCTGATAAGGATCTCGAAAGACCCTTAGTTTGCCTCCTGCCTCCTGAGGCCTTCGCGTGCGCCTCTCGTGCTGTTGGAGAAGCTTGTCCAGCCGTTCAATGCTGTCGCCTGGTTCTCTTTGCTGGGGTTGTTGCCTGAAAGCCTCAAGTACTAGTTCTCGGGCCTCCTGTTTTGAAATGGGCCTGCTGTCTAGGACTGCAGTTGTTAAAGTTCTCAGAGAAATCTCGAACCTCGAGATCTCTAGTGTGCAAGCTTGATGCAGTTCGAAGAGTTGTTTTAAGTTCTTTAAGTTAACTCTTGATGCAATACAGGTTTTGTCGTAAATAACAGACAAGTTGTGAGCTAGTTGGTTGGTGGAAACTTTTGTTACTAAAGCAAGGTCAAGATACTCAAGGCTAGAGGTTCGGGAACGTTCATACCCCTCTTTAATGGATTTTTCCCATGCTTCAGACATATGGGCTAAAAGTTCACAGTTACCATAATTTCCCAAGGATAAATTCCAGTATTAGGTTAAACATGGCAATTCCCTACTAGATTAAAGCAATGCTCAGGATCATACAGGTGTGCCCTTGGGCTTACTCACGGCCACTCGCCTTCACTGCCAAGTTAGGACCTGTCCTTTTTCCTTATGCAAAGCTCTTTACCCAGTCCGTATAAAACCATGCTTAATTCTAATCCGCATAATACCACAAAAGAAAAAGATAGCACTTATGAATTCTTAACACAAAATCTGAACACAGTAGTGAAAATCAGGATTTGGGTAATTACGACCCTTACCTCGCACTCTTGGCACCTTGACCACTTGGGGGTTCTACTCCGCCATATCTTTAGCTAGCTCTGATACCATGTAATCGACCTTCCTAACGCCGGCGATACTCGCCGAACTGTTCAAGGTCTCAGAAGCGTTTCTTAAGAACGAAAATAGCAATAAGAATCTGAGAGTTTCTCCATATCTTCACCTTATTACTACTACGACTAGTAATACTACAGCTACTGCTACTATTGTAGCGGCTATTGCTACTACAACTGCTACTTCTCCTACTTTTACAACCACTCCAACTACGACAATAACTACTACTGCAGCTAGTGCTACGGCTACTTCTGCTACTACTACTACTACTAATACGACCACTACTGCTCCAACTACTACTACTGCTGCTCTACTACTATTACTATTGCTTCTGTTTCTTCTACTCCTACAGCTACTATTACTACTACTCCTGCTACAACTACTACTACTATTATTTTTACTAATGATACTCCTACTACTATTGCGACTACTACTCCTACTACTGCTACTGCAACTACAACTGCTACTCCGACTACTACTGCACTTGCTCATTGTACCACTGCTACTATTAATACTACTACTACTAATTCTGCGGCTACAACTATTGCTATCACTACTTCTGCTACTACAATCACTACTACTACTACTACTATTACTACTACTATTGCTGTTGCTAATACTACTATTAATACTACTATTGCTGTTGCTAATACTACTATTAATACTACTAGTATTACTACTGTTACTATTGCAACTGCAACTACGACTACTATTTCTACTACTACTACTGCTACTACTTCTACAAGTTCTACTTTTGCTACTTCTGCTACTATTGCTACTTCTGCAACTACTACTACTGCTACTATTGCTACCACGGCTACCGTGACTACTACTACTACTACTTCTACTACTTCTACTACTCTTGCTACTATTGCTACTCGACTGCCACTACTACTACTAGTACTGCTATAGCTGCTACTATGATTACTATTACTACTACTACTACTTCTCCTACTGTTGCCACTTTTACTACTATTACTACAAATTCTTCTACTACTATCACTGTAGTTGCTACTACTGTTGCGACTACTACTACTACTTCTCCTTCTATTATGACTACTGCTACTACTACTACTCCTACTACTACTGTTGCTCCTCCTCCTCCTACTCCAACTACTATTACCATTGCTAATACAATTGCTACTACTGCAACCTCTGCTGCTGCCCCTACTACTAATACAACTACTCTAAATACTTCTACTACTGCTACTACTACTAATACTACTGGTACTACTACAACAACTGCTATTGCTACTCCTACTACTACTCCTAGTACTACAACTGCTGCTACTATTACTACTTTAGCTTCAGTAACTACTCCTTCAAGTACTCGTGCTGCTGCTACTACTAAAAGAATGCTATTACAACTGCTACTCGTACTACTTCTGCTACTGCTCCTCCTCCTCCTACTACTACTCCTAATACTACTACTATTGCTGCTTTTGCTACAACTACGACAGCTGCTGCAACAACTTCTACTAATACCACTCCAACTACTACTTCTACTGCTACTAGAACACCCACTACTACTGTTACTATAACAATAACTACTACTGCTCCTACTACTACGACTACGACTACCACTACTACTGCAGCTCCAGCAACTACTACTACTACAACCACAACTGCTAGTACTAATACTCCAACTACTATAGGTAGTACTGTTACCACTACCACTACCACTGCTGCTATTGTTACCCCTACTACTGCAACTACTGCTATTACCACTGCTACTACTACAACTACTACTACTACTTTGTTTGTTGCTTATACCACAACTACTCTACAACAGTGGCTACTATAGATGCTCTTATTGCTACTTCTACTACTACTACGGATGCTACGACTACTACAACTACTACAACTACTACTTTTGCTACTACTTCTACTATACTGCTGCTACTACTATTACTATGACTACTGCTCCTACTGCTACTACTACAACTACTGCCACTTGTGCTACAACTACTACTTCTACAACAATGACAACTACTGCTACTTCTACTTCAACAACAACAACAACTACGACTACTACTACTACTAGTACTACTGCTGCTGCTAGTACTACTACTACTTCACTACTACTACAACAACAACTACTATTCTCCTACTACTACTACTTCAGATACTACAACTACCACTACTGGTACTACTAAGGCTACTACTACTATAGCGACTACTATTACTAGGACTACTGATACTACTGCTACTACTACTACTACAACTACTTTTACTACTATGGCTACTTCTACTACTACTTCAACTACTACTACTGCATCTACTACTACTTCTGCAACTACTACTACCACTAATATTACTACTATTACTGTGGCTAGTAATATTGCGGCTGATACTTCTACCATGACTACTACTACAACTAATACTACTATTGCAGCTACTATTACTACTACAACAGCTACTACTACTACTTTTGCTGCTACTACTACTATTGCTACTATCACAATTACTACAACTACCACTAGTGACACCACTACTATTATGACGATACCTACACTAAAACTACTGTTGTTGTTACCTCAACTACTACTACTACTACTACTACTATAATTAGTACTACTTCTACTACTACTACAATTGCTGCTAGTACTTCTATAACTGCTACTACTACTACCACTACTAATGCTACTACTACTACCACAATTATTGCTACTACAACAACAACAACAAGAACAACAACTACTACTACTACCACTACTACAACTACTTCTTATACAATAACAAATACTACTACTTCGACTACTTCTGCGACTACTACTAATGCTGCCGCTACTGCTACTGCTACTACTGTGACGTCTTCTACTTCTTATGCTACTACTGTTGCTGCTACTACTACTACTACTACTACGACTGCAACTACTACTACTATTGCTACTATTACTATTGCTGCTACTACTACTACTGCGGCTACTACTACTACTGTTGCTACTGCTGCTACTTCTACTACTTCTGCTGCTGATGCTACTACTGTTACTACACCTACAACTACAACTACTACTATTACTGCTACTACTGCTGCTGCTGCTATAGTTACGACTACAACTACTACTACTGTTATTATTACTAGTACAACTAATACAGCAACTATAGATGCTACTATTAATATTACTACTTTTGTAGATGCTACAACTGCTGCAGCAATAACGACTACTACTACTACTTTTGCTGCTACTACTACTACTACAACAACTACAACTACAAAAGCTACTACTACTGCTACTATTACACCTATCGCAACTACTACTACTACTATTACTACTTTGGCTACTACTACTGGTGATTCTACAAGAACAGCTGCTGCTATTAGAGCGACAACTACTACTGTTGCTGCTGCTACTACTACTTCTACTACTATTACTGCTGCTGCTAGTGCTGCTACTGCTGTTGCTGCAGCTGCTATTACTACTACTACTACTACTGCTACTGCTACTACTGCTACTACTGCTACTGCTACTACTACTGCTACTACTACTACTACTACAACAACAACTACTACTACTATTGTTGCTGTTGCTGGTACAACTACTACCAAGCTCTCCTACTACAACTACTTTTGCTGCTTATATTATTGCTACTACTACTGCTGTTGCTTAAACTACTACAACTACTATTGCTACTGATACTACTTCTTCTTCTACTACTATTACTACTTCTCCTACTACTACTACTTCTGCTACTACGACTGCTTCTACTACTACTACTACTACAACTACTGTTGCTGCTGTTGCTGCTACAACTACTACTCTTACAACTTCTCCTACTATAACTATTATTGCTACTTCTATTATAGCTACTACTACTACTACTACTGCTTCAACTAATACAGCTACAACTATCACTGCTTCCGCTACAACTACTACTTCTCCTACGACTACTACTTCTGCTACTACTATTGCTGCTGCTACTATTACTACTACTTCTGCTACTACTATTATTGTTGGTTCTGCTTCAACTACTACTCTTACAACTTCTCCTACTACAACTACTATTGCTACTTGTATTACAGCTACTACTACCACTACAGCTTTAACTACTACTCCTACCAGTACTACTACTACTACTTCTACTGCTACTACTACTAGTTCTATCATTACTAATTCTACTATTGCTGCTATTGTTGCTACTTCTATTACAACTACTACTCCTGCTACTACTATTACGGCCACTACCAGTTCTGCTTTTACTGCTACTGCTGCTACTACTACTACCGCTACCACGACTGCAACTAATGCCACTACTACAACTACTACAACTACTACTACTACTACCACCATTGCTATTGCTGCTGCTACTACTACTACTACTGCTACAACTGCTGCTACTCCTACTCCTACTACTACTTCTGCTGCCGCTACTGCTCCTACGGTTGCTACTACTATTACTGCTGCTATTACTACTACTACTACGACTGCTACGACTGCGATTACTGTTGCTTTTACTACTTCTAATAGTACTACGAACATCACCACGACTACTACTATGGCAACTACTCCTAACACTACTACTGCTATTGCTCCTCCTACTCCTACCACTACTACTACTATTATTGCTACCACTACTATTACTATTACTACTACTCCAACTCCTACTTCTACTACTACAACTACTACTACTACTACTACTACTACTACTACTACTATACAACAACAACTACTATAGCTACTACTACTACTACAAGTCCTACTACCATTACTACTGCAACAACTACTAATACAACAATAACAACTACTACTGCTACTTCTAGTGCTCTATTTCTCCTACTATTACTACTACTGCTAATACTGCTGCTGCAATAACAACTACTACTACGACCGCAACTACTTTTGCAACTGTGACTATTAATGTTGCTGCTACTACAAATACCACTACTAATACTCCTGCTGCTGTTGCTGTCACTGTAGCTCAAACTACTGCTACTACCACTACTGCTACTGCTACTACTACAACAACAACTACTACTACTACAATTACTATTAATATTGCTAGTACTACTACTACAACTACTCCTACTGCTTCTACTACTATTAGTACTACAACTACTGCAATTATGACTACTACTACTACTACAATTAATTCTCCTTGTATTACTACTACCGCTACTTCTACTACGACAACTACCGCTACTATGACAACTATCGCTACTGCAACTACTACTATTGTTGCTGCTACTTCTTCTGCCACTACAACTACTCTTACTACTATTACTATTGCCACTACTGCTGCTGCTACTACTACTATAACTACTACTACTAGAGCCCCTGCTGCTACTGCTACTTTTACTACTAGTACTACTACTCCTATTACTACAACTACTACTTCAATTACTATTACTGCCACTAGTACTTCTATTACTACTACTGCTGCTGTTGCTACTCCTACTACTACTACTACTCCTCTACAACTAGTATTTGAACAACTACTACTACCACTAGTACTACTATTATTCATACTATTACAGCTACTACTGCTGGTGCTGCTACTACTACCTCCTTTGTTACCACTATTTCTACAACTACCACTATTGTTGTTACTACAACTGCTACTACCACTACTGCAACTACTACTACTACCGTAACTACTGCAACTAACACTACTATTGCAACTACTACAACTACTACTACCACTCCTACTTCTACCACTACTACTACTACTACAACTACTACTATAACAACAACAACAACTACAACTACTACTAGTGCTGCTGCTGCTACTACTACTGCTACTACTACTGCGTCTACTATTACTACTACTACTGCAACTACTACTATTGTTGCTGCTACAACTACTCCTAATACTTCTACGATTACCAGGACTACTACTAAAACAATTACTACTAATACTACTACTACTCCTACTACTACTACTACTACTACGACTGCTACTACTACTATTGCTACGACTACTATTACTACTACTACTACTACTACTCCAACTCCTATTCCTACTACTACTACCACCATTACTTCTGCAACAACAACAACTACTACAACAACTACTACAACTAAAACCACTACTACTACTCCTACTACCATTACTACTTCTGCATCTACTACTACAGCTACTACTCCTACTGCTACTACTACTGCTATTACTGCTGCAACAAAAACTACTACTACTACTACAACTTCTTCTGCTATAATGACTATTGCTGCTGCTATTACAACAAATACCACTACTACAACTTCTTTTGCAGTTGCTGCTATTGCTGCTAGTACTACTGCGACTGCTGCTACCTCTACTACTACTACTACTACTACTACTACTACTACTATTATTGTTACTACTAATACTACTACAACAACTACTGCTACAACGCCTGTCGCTGCTACAGTTACTACTATTACTTTTGCTGCTCTTACAGCTATGACTACAACTATACTGCTAATACTACTACTACAGCTGGTACTACTACCACAACTAGTACTACCATAACTACTACTACTACTACAATTACTATTATTACTACTACTACTACTACTACTACTACTAATATGACTAATAGTACTACTACAACTACTTCAACTATTAGTTCTATAACTTCAATTACGACTACAACGACTACTACTATAGCAGTTATCACTACTACTACCACTATTACAACATCAATAACTACTACTGTTGCTACTACTGCTACTACTGCTACAACAATTAATTCTCCTTCTATTACTACTACTACTACTACTTCCACTACGACAACTACCACTACTACAACTACTATTGTTGTTGCCGCTACTTCTACTGCCACTACTACCACTCTTGCTACTAGTACTACTAATACAACTACCCCAACTACTAAAATAGCTACCACTACTTCTACTGCTGCTACTACTGCTACTACTGCTATTATTGCCACTACTACTACTCCTACTATTGCTACTACTGCTACTACTACTACAACAACTACTGCTGCCCTTGCTACTATTGCTGCTCTTGCTACTACTACTAATACTCTTGCTACTACTACTTATACTACTACTACTACTTATCCTACTAATACTACTGCTGCTACTACTATTACTACTACTGTTGCTGCTGCTGCTACTGCTACTGCTAATATTACTGCTACTACTAGTACTGCTACTACAATCGCTACTACTACTACTACTGCTACTACTATTGCTACTACTACTACTGCGACTACTACTACTGTTGTTGCTGCTACTATAGCTACTACTCTTACAACTTCTCCTACTGCTACTACTATTGCTACAAGTATTCCAGCTACTACTACTACTTCTTCTTCAACCACTACTACTACTAGTACTACAGCTACTACTTCTGCTACAACTACTAAAACCACTAGTACTACTGCTACTACTACTAAAACCACTAGTACTACTGCTACTACTTATGCTAATCCTACTACTGGTACTACTACTACAACAACTAGTACTACTATTAATACTACTACTACTACTACTACAGCTGCTACTACAACTACCACTACTACTCCTGCTACTACAATTACTGCTACTACTACTATTACTACTTGTACTACTACTCCTGCTGCTGCTACTACTACTACTACTACCACTTTCGCAACTAATGTTACTACTACAACTCCTACTACTGATACTACCACTACTACTGTTGCTAACTACTACTACCACCACTCCTACTACTGCTGCTACTACTACTACTACAACTTCTACTACTATTACTACCATTGCTGTCGCTAATCCTACTACTACTACTATTACCATGACTAATACTATTACAAAAACTACTAATACTACTACTAATCCACCTCCTAGTACTACTACCACTACAACTGCTATTGCTACGACTATTATTACTACTACTATTGCTCCAACTCCTACTCCTATTATTACTCCTACTATGACTTCTACTACTACAAGTACTACTACAACTACTACAACTACAACTATAGAATATACTTATGCTACTACTACTCCTGCTACCATTACTACAGCTACTAGTACTACTACAAATACTACTGCTACTGCTACTACTAATGCTAGTACTCTACTTCTCCCACTACTACTACTACTACAGCTAGTACGACTACTACTGTTGCTACTAGTAGTACTACTACAACAACTACTGCTACTACGACTGCAACTATGTCTGCTATAATGACTATTATTATTGCTACTACTACAAATACCACTACTACTGCTACTCTTGCTGCTGCTGCTCCTGCTGCTAGTACTACTGCTATTACCACTACTTCTACTGCTGCTACTACTACTACTACTATTTCTGCAACAACTAGGATTACTACAACTACTACTACTACAACGACAGCTGCTGCTGCTACTACTACTACTACTTCTATTTCTATGACTACTACTGCTACTAATACTACAACGTCTACAGCTGCTTCTACTAACACAACTAGTACAACTACAACAATAACTACTAGTACTGCAACTAGTTCTACAATGGTTCCTACTAGTGCTACTACACCTACTAATACTACTACTACTACTACTAGTAGTATTAGTACTACAACTACTATTACTACTATTATTACTACTACTATCACAATTATTACTACTACTACTATTACGACTATTACTAACAAAAGCACTATTGCAACTACTACTACTATAATTAATTATACTTCTGTTACTACTACTGCCACTTCCAGTACGACAACTACCACTACTGCAGCTACAATTGTTGTTGCAGATACTTCTACTGCTACTACTACAACTCTCGCAACAACAACAACAATTACTACAACTACCCCAACTACTAAAACAAGTACTACTACTTCTACTGTTTCTACTACTGCTACTGTTGCTATTATCACTACTACTACTACTGCTGCTATTGCAGTTATTGCTACAACAACAACAACTACAACTAGTGCCCTTCCTGCTATTGCAATTATTGCTACTACTGCAACTACTCCCGCTAAGACTACTATTGTTGTTATTATCACTACTACTACTACTGCAACTATCGCTACTATTGCTACAACAACAACTATGACTACTACTGCCCTTGCTACTACTGCTACCATTGCAACTACTACAACTACTACTTATATTATAATAACAACAAATAGTACTACTGCTACAACTACTGCTGCTACTACTACGACAATGACTACTACCACTATTGCTACTGCAACTACAACTATTACTACTACTACTACTACTACTACTACTACTACTACTACTACTACTACTACTATTACTACTATTACTACCATGAGTACTACTACTACTACTACTACTATTACTACTACTACAACCACCACCACCACCACCAATACTACTACTATTACAACAACTACTGTTGCTACAGCTACTATTACTATTATTAATACTATTTCTACTGCTACTCCTACTACATTTACTATTACTACTCCTACAACTACCACTATTATTAAAACTGCTGCTACCACTACTATTATAACTACTATTACTACTACTAGTACTGCTACAACCATAACAACAACAACAACAACAACTACTACTACTACTACCTTGGCTACTGCTTACTGCTACTACTACAACAATGACTACGACCTCTACTACAACAACAACAACAACATCGACTACTACTACTACTCCTACAGCTTCTACTACAACTTTTACTTCATCTTCTACAACAACAACTACTACTACTACTACTACGACCAATACTACTACTTCTACAACTACAACTCCTGCTAATAATACTACAATGACTGCTACTACTATTACCACAACTACTACAACTGAAACTACGTCTACTACTACTTCAACTATTGCAACTACAACTACACTACTACTACTACTACAACAACGACTACTCCTACTACTATTACTACTACTACTACTACTACTACTACTACTAGAACTATTACTAATACTACTACTGCTACTACTACTCCTACAACTTCTACTACATCTACTACTGCTGCTACTACTTCTACTACTACTACTGCTACTACTACTAGTACAACTATTGCTACTATTTCTACACCTACTCCTAAAACAACCCAGATAATTACCTCGGCTACTACTAATATTGCCGGTACTGCTACTACTACTACTACTACTACTTATACTACAGCTACAACAACTACTACTGGCACTAATACTATTACTACTGCTATTGCTGCCACTGCCTCAACTACTGCTAACACACATACCACTACTGCACTACTACTACAACTAGTATTATAAGCACTACTGCAACTCCAACAACTACTACAATTGCTACTATTAGTACTACGACTACTACTACTGCTACTACTACAACTACTCCTATTGTTACTACTACTACTACTACTACTACTACTACTACTACTACAACTACTGCTACTGTTACTACTCTTACTTTTACTACCACAGTTGCTACTACTACTAGTACTCCTACTGCTACTACAACTACTCCTACTAATACTACTACTACTACTACTTCTCCTACTACTACTGCTACTGCTAATGCTAGTACTCTACTTCTCCAACTACTACTACTAATCCTAGTACTACTACTATAACAACTATTGCTACTATGACCTCAACTACGTCTGCTACAATGACTATTGCGGCTACTACTACTACAAATGCCACTAATACAGCTACTGCTGCAACTGCTAGTACTAGTACTACTACTACTACTACTGCTGCTGTAGCTACTATGCTACTACTAATACTACTACTATTGCGGATGCTACAACAAATACTACCATTACTGCAACTACTAGTACTACTACAAGTACTATTGCTACAACAATGATTGCTGCTACTGCTACTACTACTACTTCTATTGATTTGACTACTACTGCTGCTACTACCACAACAACTATTGTTGCTTCTACTACCACAACTAATACAACTACAACAACTACTACTACTATGGTTACTACTAGTGCTACCACACCTACAACAACAACAACAACAACAACAACAACAACTACTATTAGTACTGCAACTACTATTATTACTATTACTAACAAAAGCACTATTGCTACTACAACTACTGCAATTAATTCTTCTTCTGTTACTGCTACTGCCACTTCCACTATGGCAACTACTACTACTGCAACTACAATTGTTGTTGTCGATACTTCTACCACCACTACTACTACTCTTGCTACAACAACAACTACTACTACCCCAACTACTAAAACAAGTACTACTACTTCTACTATTGCTACTACTGCTACTGTTGCTATTATCACAACTACTACTGCTACTATTGCTACAATTGTGACAACAACAACAACTATTACTACAACCCTTGCTGCTATTGCAGCTATTGCTACATCTATAACTACTCTCGCTACTACTACTACTAATACTATTGCAACTATTGCTACTACTGCTACAACAACAACTAAGACTACTACTGCCATTGCAGCCATTGCTTCTATTGCTACTACTACAACTACTCCCGCTACTACTACTTATATAACAACAACAACAACAATAACAACTACTACTACTACTACTACTACTACTACTACTACTACTACTAATACTACTCTTGCTACTACTACTGCAATAAATACTACCACTATTGCTACTATAACTACCACTACTATTGCTATTACTACTACTACTATTAATACTGCTACTACTACCACCACCACTACCAATACTACTACTATTACAACAACTACTACTGCTACTACCACTGTTACGACTACTACTACTATTTCAGCTGCTACTCCTACTACTTTCACTATTACTACTCCTACTACAACTACCACTACTATTACTATTACTTTTACAGCTACAACTAGTACTCTTGCTACAACAACAGCAACAACAACAACTACTACCACCTCGGCTACAACTTTTGCTACTAGGACTACTATTGCTACTACTACAATAATGACTACTACCTCCACTACTACTTCTACTTCAACTTCTACAACAACAACTACTACTACTACTACGACCACTACTACAACTTCTACTACTACTACTTCGACTACTAATACAACAATGACTACTACTACTACCACCACAACTGCTACAACTAAAACTACCTCTACTATAACTTCAACTAGTACGATTACAACTACACTACTACCACAACTACATTACTACTACACCTACTTCTACTACTACTACTACCACCACCACCACCACCACCACCACAACAACAACAACAACAACTACTACTACTACTATTGCTACTTCTGCTACTACAACTATTGCTACTATTTCTACACGTACTCCTAAAACAACTCCTATAATTACCTCGGCTACTACTAAAATTACTGGTACTGCTACTACTACTACCACTACCACCACCACCACTACTAATTCTGCTACTACTACAACAACTACCACTACTACCACTAATACTGCTAGAACTATAATAGCTGCTATTGCCTCAACTACAGCAAATACTGATACCACTACTGCACTACTACTACAACTACTACTACAAGCACTGCTACAACTCCAAAAACTACTACTATTACTACTATTAATACTACCACTACTACCACTACTACTACTACTACTTCTACTACAACTACTGCTACTGTTACTACTCCTACTTCTACTACCACAGCTGCTAATACTACTAGTACTTCGACTGCTACTACAACTACTCCTACTAATACTACTACTACTACTAGTACCGCTACTTGTTCTACTACCATTATTACTACTACTACTCCAACTACTGCTACTATTGCTATTGTGGCTACTACTTCTACTACAACTACTAATACTGCTACTACTACTACAGCGCTACTACTACTATTTCTGTTGCTACTAGTTTTACTACTAATACTAATACTACTACTATTACTAAAACCATTGCGGCTACTACTGCAGTTGCTACTACTACTGTGACTTTTTCACCTACTATGACTACTGCAACTAAAACTATTGCGACTGCTGCTACGTCTACTAGTGCTACTACTAGTACTACAACTTCTAAAACTACAACAATAACTACTATTGCTCCTTCTACAAATGCTACTACTACTGCTCCTGCAACTACTAATACTACTACTACTCCTACTCCTACTAATACTTCTACTACTACTCCTACTACTAATGCTACTGCTACTACTATAATTACTGCTACTGCGGCTACTACTACTGCTACTAATTCTCCTAGTACTACTGCTATTGCTATTACTACTACTACCACAATAACTACTACTAATAGTACTCCTGCTACAACTACTGCTACAACTACTATTATTTTTACTAATGATACTCATGCTACTACATCAACTAATACTACTTTAGCTACTGCTACTGCAATTGCTACTCCTACAACAACTGCTACAGCTCCTACAATAACAACTCTACTCCTACTACTACTGCTACTGCTACTACGACTTCTGCTACTACTACATCTACTAATATCGCTCCAATTACTGCTACTACTGCCACTAGTACTCCCACTGCTACTGCTACTACTACAACTATTACCCCTTCTCCTACTACTTCTACTACTGCAACCACTACTACTACGGCTCCAGCTACTACAACTATTGCTACTACTGCCACTACTACTACAGCAACCTCTCCGGCTACTACCTATACTCCAACTACTACCGCTACTAGTACTACTTCTACCACTACTTCCGCTGTTGTTACGCCTACTACTACTACTTCTGCTACTGCTACTACTGCTGCTGCTGCTACTACTCCTACTGCTGCTACTACTACTGCCACTACTACTGCTACTGCTATTTCTACTACTAGTACCTCTGTTGTTACTCCTACTACTACTGCTACTGCTCCAAACATTACAACTACAACTACTACTACTACTTTTATAGCAACTATTGATGATATTACTACTATTGTTACCACTACTACTACTACTATGACTTCTGCTACTTCTTCAACTACTAATATGGGTGGTACGACTGCTACTACTACTATTGCTTCTACTTTCGCTACTACCTCTACTACTACTATTGCTACTACTGCGACTACAACAACTACTGCTACTTTTACGACTACTGCTGCTTCTACTACAACTACAACTACTACTACTTCTAGTTCAACTACTGCTACACCTTCTACTACTACTACCCCAACTACTGCTGCGGCTATTGCAACTTGTACTTGAACTTCAACCCCTACTTCTACTTCAACTACTACTACTTCTACTACTATGACTACTATAACTATTACAAACATTACTACTTTTACTGCTACTACTACTACTACAACTTCTCCAACTCCTAATACAACTACTATTGCAACTACTACAACTACTACTTCTACTGCAATGACTACTAATACTACTACCACTACTACTGCAACTATAGCTACTACCACTACGGCGACAACTATAGCTTCTTCCTCTACTACTAGCACTACTACTACTAGAACAACAACTATTGCTATTACTACTACTAGTGCTCCTATGCCTACTACAACTATTAACACTAATGCTGCTACTACTGCTACTACACAAATACAACACCTACTGCTATTACTACTACTAATGTTGGTACTGCTGCTGCTGCTGTTACTGTTAACTACAACTACTATCACTACTACTATTGCTTCTACTGCTACTACTACGATTGCTGCTACTACTACTCCTCCTTCTGCTACTACTATGGCTACTACTGCTACAACTCCTCCACCTCCTTCTCCTACTACTACTACTACTACCACCACCACCACCACCACCACTACTACTACTTCATCTACTACTACTTCTACCACTACTACTTCTACTACTACAACTTGTACTATTATTACTACTACTTCTGCTACTATTAGTACTACTACAACAGCTACTACTACTACTGCTAGCACCACTACTAATACTAATACTACTACTGCTACAACTGCTACTACTCCTACTAATACTACTACTACAACTACTACTGCTGCTGTTGCTGCTGCTACTACTACTATTACTACAACTATTACTAATATCACAACTACAACTACTACTAGTACCATTGCTTCTTCTACTACTACAGCTAACACTACTACTGCTACTATTGCTACCACTGCTACTACAACTACTGTTAGTAGTAGTACTGCAATTGCTGCAACTACTACTACTACTACTTCTTCTGCTAGAGCTGCTGTTGCTACTACCACAACTAATACTACCGCAACTACTACTATTACTGCTACTACCAAAACTAAGACTATTTCCACTGCTAATGCTACTTGAACTACTACCACTACTTCTGCTACTGCAACTGCTACTACAATTACTGTCATTGCTGTTGTCACTACCACTCCTACTACTGCTGCTACCACTACTACCGCTACTGTTGCTACTACTACTACGAGTACTACGTCTGTGACTTCTAATACTACTACTACTACTACAGCAACTTCGACTATAGCTACTGCTAAAACCACTACTACTATTACTGCTATTGCTGCTACTGTTGTTGTTGCTGCTACTACTACCACTACTAATACTACTACTACACCTCTTACAACTGCTAGAACTGCCACTAATATGACTGCTACTAATATGACTGCTACTACTAATGTTGCTGCTTCCACTTCTGCTATGACTTGTACTACTGTTGCTTCTACTTCTGCTACTACTTTTGGAATGAGTACTACTATTAGTACTACTATAGCTCCTACTGTTACTATTATACCTACTACTGCTGCCATTGCTATTACTACTACCACTGCTACTAAAGCCATGACTGCTACTACTACTGCTACTACTGCTACTACTACTTCTACTTCTGCTGCTAATACTGCTATTTCTACTACTACTACTACTATTGCTACTACTCTACTGCTGCTGCTGCTTCTTTAGTTACTACTACTATCTATACTATTCATTCTACTTTTGGTACTACTGCTACTACTATTAGTGCGACTCCCATGACTACTACTACTACTACTCCAACTACTACTTCAACAAATACTTCTACTACTACTACGGCTACTACTACAACTGCAACTACTACTGCTGCTGCTACTACAAATGCTACTACTTCATCTGCCACAACTATTGTTGCCACAACCACAACTACTACTACCGCTGCTACTACTACTACTACTATTACTAACACAACTAGTACTACTGCTCCTGCTACTACTACTACTACAACTACAACTCCTGCTGCTACTACTGATACTGCTGCTGTTGCTACTACTGATGCTGCTACTATTGCAACTACAACTACTAATACTACTACAAGTACTGCGGCTAACACTACTAATAGTACTACTGCTGCTCCTACTGCCTTGAGTATGGATACTGCTGCAGATGCTACTTCTACTATTGCGGCTTCTACTACTACTTCTACTACTGCTTTTGCTGCTGCTACGGCTACTATTACTACTATTACAACTACATCTTGTATAACTACTACTATTGCTTCTACTATGACTGCTACAACTACTGCTATTGCTTCTACTTCTACTACTACTTTTGCTGTGACTACTACTACTAGTACTACTACCACTACCACTACACTGCTATGACTATTGCTACTACTACTACTACTACTGCTACTTTAGCAACTACTATTACTGTTGCTAAGACTACTACAACTACTGCTGCTACTGCAACTATGACTCCTACTACTACAACTACTACTGCTACTACTACCACAACTACTAGTATAATTATTGCTGTTGCTACTACTACTAATACTACTACAACTAAAGCCACTACTGCAACTACTACTCCTACTACTCCCACTCCAATAATTAATGCAACTATTGCTATTGCTGTTGTTGCTGCTACTACTACTACATCTACAACTACAACTCCTACTCCTAATGCAACTGCTACTACTATGGCTGCTACAACTACTGCTACTACTTTTGCTGCTACTACTACTTATACTACTGCAACTACTTTTGCTACTACTACTACTACTACTAGTGATACTACTACTACTCCTAGTGCTACAACCACTACTACAACTACTCCTACTGCCACCAGCACTATTACCACTACTACTACTATTACTAATACTACTGCTACTACTGCTACTACTACTGTTGTTGTTGTTGTTGCTGCTTCTGCTACTACTGCTGCTCCTGCAACTACTATTGCTACAATTATCGCTACGACTGCTACAACAACTACTACTACTATTGCTATTACCACGACCACCGCTATTACTATTTTTGCTACTACTATAATTACTATTACTACTGCAACTACTACTATTACTCCTACTATTACGACTACTACTACAACAACTACTACAACTGCTACTACTAGGGCTGCTAAAACTGCTACTAGTACTACCACAATTATTGCTACTACTACAACAACTACTACAACTTCTCCTGCTACTACTACTTCTGCTACTACTACTACTGCTGCTACAACCACTACTACTACTTCTACTACTACTATAACAACTGCCACTACAACAAAGATAACTAATACTACCATAATTTCTACACCAACTACTTATGCTACTGCTACTGCAGTTGCTGCTCCTACTACTACTACTAATCCTACTACTACTATCAGCACTAATTCTACGCCTACAACTCCTACCGTTATTGCTACTAATACGACTACTACTAATACTACTACTACTAGAACTACTCCTTTTGCTACTACTCCTCCTCCTCCTCCTCCTCCTACTACTACTACTTCTACTACTATTATTACAGGTACTATTCCTGCTACTACTTGTAGTACTACTTCTACAACTGCTACTCCTACTACAACTACTACTGCTGCTATTACTAATACTACTACTACTACGACCACTACTACTACTAATACTACTACTACTACTAATGCTACTACTACTACTTGTACTACTACAAGTACGACCACTAGAACTATAATGACTACTAATACTACTACTACTACTACTAGTACTACTACTACTACTACTACTCTTGCTACTGCTACAACTACTACTCCTTCTAGTACTACTACTACTACTACTACAACCCGTACTGCCACTCCAACACCAACTCCTACTGCTATCACTCATCCGACAAGTACAACTTCTACAATTACGAGTACTCCTACTGCTACTCGTACCATTTCTACTACTGCTACCACTACAACTGCTATTGCTACTACTATTACTACTGTTACTACTGCTACCACTACTACTCATATTGCTGCTACTACTACTACTAGTACTGCTGCTGCCGTAGCTACTACTACTGCCACTATTTCTATTACTTGTACAACCTCGACTACTCCTACTACAACTCCAATTGCTACTACTACTATTCCTATTACTACTACCACCACTACCCCAATTACTATTGCTCCCACCCCTACCCTTGCTACGACAACTACTACTACTACAACTATAACTTCTACTAATACTTCTACTTCAACAAGAGCAACTACTACTACCACTACTCCTACACCTACTCCTGCGCCTACTACTACTCCGCCAACTCCAATTACTGCTACTACTACTCCTACTCATACTCCTACCCGTACTACTACTAGCACTACTATGACTAGTACTATTACTACTGTTGCTGCTACCCCTACTCCGACACCTACAACTACTTCTACACCTACGGCTACTGCAACTACTATTAATACAATACAAATATTACTACTAATACTGCAACTATTATTACAACTACTAGTGCTACTACTACTACTATTACTAGTATTACTATTACAACAACTACTAATTCAACTACTACTGCTGCTATTACAACTACTACTTCTATGACTGCTGCTACTACTACTACTACCACTACTACTAGTACGACAACAACTACTACTACTACTAATACTGCTGCTACTACTAATGCCACTACTACTACTTCCACTACTACCGCTAGTACTACAACTACAAATACAATGACTACTACTACTACTACTACTACTACTACTACTACTACTACTCCTGCCACTACTATGACAATCACGACAACTACTACTAGTATTAGTACTACTACTACAACTACAACTACAACTACTACTACCACTACTACTACTACCTCTATTACTACTACTACTGCTACTACTGCTACACGATTGCTACAACTACTCCTACAACGTCTACTTTTACTACAACTCCTACTACTACTACTACAATTACAACTACTGCTAATACAATGACCACTAGTACTACTACAACTACTACCATAGCTATTATAACTGCTGCTACTACTTTTATTCCTATTTTAAAAACTGCTCCTACAACTACTTATGTTGTTAGTATTATAACAACAACAACAACCGTTACTACTACTACTACTACTCTTGCTACTACTACTATAACTACAACTACTAACTACTACCACTACTCTTGCTACTACTACTACTATGACCACTACTACTACTGCTACTACTACTATTACTACTACTACTGCTACTTCTGGTATAGCCACTACCTCCAGTACTACTACTACTACTACAGCAACAACAACAACTACTACTACTACTACTACTACTACTTCAACTACTAGCACTACAACTACTCCAACAACTACTACTATTACTACTTGTAATACTGTTACTACTATTCCTACTGCTACTACAACTACTCCCACTCCTACTACTACTACTACTGCTGCTACTGCAAATACTACTACTTCTACTACTCCTAGTACTACTGATACTATTACTCCTATTGCTAGTACAGCTACTCCAACTGATACTACTATTACAAATGCTGCTACTACTACTACTACAAATATTACTACTACTATAATCACTATGGCTACTACTGCCACTACTACAATGAATCCTCCTCCTACTACTTCCACAACAACCACTACTGCTACTACTGCTGCTACTACTACTACTACAACAACAACAACAACTACTACTACTATTACTACTACTATTACTGCAACTACTACTACCACTACTACTACTACAACTACTACAACTACTACTACTGCAACTACTACTATTGCTTTAACTACTCTTACTACTACTACTACTGCAACTACTACTATTGCTTTAACTACTCCTACTACAACTAGTACTACCCCTGCACCAATTACTATTACTCCAACTGCTCTTACAACTTCTACTAATACTACTACTACTAATACTACTACTAACATTACTAATACTACTACTATTACTACTCATACTACTACTAATACTACTAATACTACTACTACAAAGACTTCTACAGCTAATACTACTTCTTCTACAACAACAACAACAACTACTACAACTCCTACTCCAATTACTACTACTACTACAGTTACAGCTCATACTATTATTACAACAACAATAACAACTACTACTACTACCACTACTAATATTGCTACTACTGCTGCAGCTACTACTACTACTACTACTACTATCACTAGTATTACTTCTACTACTACTATTACTACTATTTCTACAACTACTACTGGTACTACTACAACTACTACTGTTGCATTAGTACAACTTCTTCCACACATACTAATGGTACAAGTACTACTACTAGTATTGCTATAACTACTAATGGTACTACTACTGCTAGTACTTGCACTACCAGTACAGCAACAACTACTACCACTGCTGATGTTGCGGGTGTAACTCCACCTCCTCCAACAACTACTACTACTAATAGTACTACTACAACTACTACTACTACGACACCTCCTCCAACTACTCCTACAACTGCCTCTACTACTACTGCTACTACTACTACTACGACTACTACAACAACAACCACAACAACAACTACTACTATTAGTACTACTACTTCTACTACTATTACGCCTGCAACTACTACTACTGCTACTACTACTACAACAACAACTACTACTCTTGGAACTACAACTACTATGACTACTACACCCATCACTACTAATAATACTACTACTACTACTACTACTACTACTACTACTACTACTACTAAAATTACTATTACCACTACTACTTCTCCAACTACTACTGCTAATAGTACTACTACTACTCCTACTACTACTTCTAGTTCTACTATTATTGCTACTACAGCTACTACATCTATATCTACTCCTACTACTACTAATACAACTACTATCGCTGCTGCTGCTACTACTACTACTACTTGTACTACTACTATGACAACTACTTCCAATACTACTACAATTTTTACTTCTGCTAGTAGTACTACTACTTCTCCAACACCAACTCCTATTACAACTACTACTACTTGTACTACTACTACTACAACTTGTACTGCTACTACTACAACTACTAGTACGGTTACTTCTAATACTGCTACTACTTTTACTACTGCCATTAGTACTATTACTATAACTACCACTACAACTACTACTACAACTACTAATACTGCTACTACAACTAGTACTGCAACTACTATTGCTACTACTACAACTACAACAACTGTTGCTGCTGCTGGGGCTGCAACTCCTACTGCTACTGTTACTACTCACACTTCTATTACTCCCACTAATACTACTACCACCACCACTACTACTAATACCAGTACTACTACTACAACTACTAGTACTAGTACTACTACTGCTACAACGACTACTAATACTACTACTACTATAACCATAGCTTCTACCACTACTACTACTACTCATGGTACTACTACTACAACAACAACTATGACTACTACTACTATCTCTACGACTACTACTACTACTTCTACTACTACACTACTACAATAATAACTACTACTCCTACTTCTATTCCAATTGCTACTACTACATCTACTACAAGTAATTCTACTACTGCTGCTGCTACTACTACAACTACTACTCTTATTGTTGCTATTACTACAAATACAATAACTTCAACTACTGCTACTACTTTTGGAACAACTACTACTAATCCAATACTACTACTACTAGAACTATTACTACAACAACTTCTAATCTTACTTCTACTACTACTGCTGGTACTACGACTACGACTACTACTAGTACTACTGTTGCTACTAATAGTACTATTACTACTACACCTCCTACTATAAATACTGCTACTACCACTACTACAACTACCACTACTACTAGTATTACTTCTACTATTGCTACTACTGCTTCTACTACTATTACTACTACTACTACTACTACAGGTACTACTCCTACTATTGCGATTACTACTATGGCTGCTACTACTACCATTTTTCCCACTACTGCAACTGCCATGATTGGAACTACTTCTATTGCTATTACTACTACTACTGCTACTACTTTTATTGCTATTCCTACTACTCCAACTACTACTATTACTACTACTACTACTACCCCTATTCCAACGCCTACTCCTACCCCTACTCCTATTACTACTACTACTATTACTACTACTACTACCATTACTACTACTATTTCTATTACTACTACTACAACTACTATTACAACTACTTTTTCTACTACTACTACTACTACTACTAGAGCTGCTACTACTGCGGCTACTACTACAACTATTGTTACTATTGCTACTACTACTACTACTACTACTACTACTACTACTACTACTATTACTAAAACTTCTACTACTACTACTACTACTATTACTATTACTAAAACTACTACTGCCGCTGCTGCTGCTGCTACTACTACTACTACTACTATTATTGCTTCTATTACTCATACTCCAACTCCTACTCCTAAAACTACACCTGCTATTACTTCTGCTACTATAATTACTACTACTGCTATTATTACTACTACTACTACTACTACAACTTCTACTACTACTACTACTACTACTACTACTACTTCTACTACCATTACTGTTACTACTACTACTCCTGCTACTTCTGCTATGCTACTACCTCTTTTACTACTACTACTCCTACTACTACTGCTACTACTACTACAACACCTACGACTACTATAATTACTACGACTACAACTACAATAGCAACTCCAACTACTACTATTATTAGTATGACTGCTACTGCTACTTCCACAACTGCGACTAAAACTACTGACACTACTGCTACCTCTGCTACTACTACTACTTCTACTACTACTGCTACTACTGCTACCTCTACAGCTACAGCTACTACTACCACTACTACTACTACTACTACAACAACAACAACAACAACAACAATAACTACCGCTAGTACTCCTACTACAACTACTACCACTACTATTAGTATCGCTACTACTACTGCTACTGCTGCAACTGCGCCGACTATTCTTACTACTACTACTATTGCTACTACTTCTACTACAACTATTACCAATTGTACTCCTACTCCTACAACTACTACCAGTACTATTCCTCCTCCTCCTCCTCCTCCTACTACTACTACTCTGAATCCTGCTACTGCTACTAATACTGCTACTACTACGACAATAACTACTACTACTACTAATTCTACAACCTCTATATGTACTACTAATAATAGTATTACTGCTACTGCTACTACCACTACTACTACTACGATTACTACTACTACAACTAGTTCTACAACAGCAACTTCTCGAACTTCTTCCAGTAGTGCTGTTACTACGACTTCGACTACTATTGCTATTGTTGTTTCTACTACTACTACTACAACTACGGCTACTAATACTATTACTACTGCTATAACTGCTATTGTTGTTTCTACTACTACTACAACAACTACGGCTACTAATACTATTATAATTATTGCTGCTACTACTACTACTACTCCTATTGCTGCCACTAATAGTACTACTACTACTACTACTACTACTGCTACTACTACTCCTACTCCTACTACTACTATTTCTGCTGCTGCTACGACTACTACTCCGACTATTGCTACTACTACTACTCCAACTTCTTCTACTGCTACTCCTACTACTACTTCTACTACAGCTAAAGCTACTTCTTCTTCTTCTTCTTCTACTACTACAACTGCTACTACTAATAACTACTCCACTAGCTACTTGTTCGACTATTACTGCTGTTACTACTTCTATTACTGCTGCTCCTACTACAACTCCGACTACTACTACTATTGTAACTACAATTTCTGCTATTACTATCACTATAATAACTACTACTACTACGACCACTACAGCTACTGCTACTATTTCTTCTAGTATCGCTCTAATTCTCCTACTACTACGACTGCTTCTGCCACTGCTACTACTACTCCTACTCCTACTACTACTATTTATGTTACTACTACTACAGCTACCACTACTACTACAACTAGTATTGTTGTTGTTGTTGCTGCAACTACTAGTACTAGTACTATTATTCCTACTGCTACGGGTACTACTACGACCACTACAGCTACACTTCTATTTCTAGTACTATTATTTTGACTTTTGCAACTACAAGTTCTACTGGGATAGCTATTGCTACTGCTATTACTACTTCTGCTACTACAACAGCTACTTCTTCAACTTCTACTTCCCCTTTTACAACTACCTTCTACTACTGCTAGAACTACTACAACTGCTACTATTATGACAACTACTACTACAAGACTATTACCACTGCTGCTACTACAACTAGTACTACTTCTCCAACTACTACAACTTCTGCTACTACTAGTTTGACTACTACTACTACCACTACTGCTGCTGCTGCTGCTCCTCCTCCTGTTGCTGCTGCTGCTACTACTACTACTACTACTACTACTACTACTTCTACTACTACTACCACAACTCCTACTATGGCTACAATGACTACTACGATTACTACTACAACTAGTACCGCCACTTCTCCTACTATGACTTCAACTGCTACTTCTGATACTACTGCAGCAACAACTACTATTGCTACTGCTGCTACTACTACAATTGCTACTACTACTACTCCTACTCCTCCTACTACTACTAATACTACCACCACTACTGCTACTACTGCTACTACTGCTACTACTACAACTGCCATTACTATCACTACTACTGCTACTACAACTACTGCTAGAACAACGACTACTACTGCTACTACTAATACTAATGCGGCTACTACTACTTCTGCTACTATTACTACTGCTACTACTTCCACTACTTTCACGGCTACTACTTCTGCTACTACAGCTACTGCTACTACTGCTACCTCTGCTGCTGACTCAACTGAAACTACAACTACCATTATTACCACTATTACTACTACTGCTGCTGCTTCTACTACAACAACTACTACTACAACTACATCTACTACTGCTACTACTACTACCACTACTACTACCGGTATGACTACTTCGGCTGATACAATTGTTAAAACGACTACTACTACTACTGTTGCTGCTACTACTATAGCTACTACTACTACTACTCCTACAAGTAGTCCTACTACTATAACTACTCCAAATATTACTGCTGCTACTGCTGCTGTTACTACTACTACTACTGCTACTGCTAAAAGTACTACTACTACCACTACTACTACTGTTATAACTAGTATTACTACTACCAATACCACTACTGCTGCTACTACTACAACAACTACTAGTATGACTACTACTGCTACGACTACTACTTCTACTGCTCTAATTACTACTACCACTACTACCACTACAACTAGTACTATTGCTGCTGCTACTACTACTACTGCTGTAACTTCTACTACTAATACTACTACTGCAACTATTGCTACTAATACTACTACTGCCACTATTGCTACTAATACTACTACTATTGCTACTACTATTACTAATATTACTACTATTACTGCCACTACTGCTACTTCTCTGACTTATACTACTACTACAACTACTACTGCTGCAACTTCTACTACTAATACTACTATTACTACTACAGCTACTACTGCTACCGCTACTACTACAGCTACTGCTACTGCTACTACTACAGCTACTGCTACTACTACTACGAATGCTACTACTACTACTACAACTACCACTGCTACTACTGCTATTATTGCTACTATTAAAACTAATGCTACTGCAATTTGTACTACTGATGCTACCACCACTATTACTACACCTGCTACTATAGCTACTACTACAACTACTGCTCCAATAACTACCGTAACTATTATTACTACTACTGCTACTACAACAATTGCTGCTGCTACTACTAATATTACTGCTACCCCTACTACTACTACTGCTCCTCTTATAACAACTACTGCTACTCCTACTAATACTACTATTATCAATACTACTACTACTATAATTAGTATTACTGCTACTACTACTACTACTCCGATTGCTGTAGCTACTACTACTACTTTGACTACTACTGGAACGACTACTACTTCTGCTACTACTACTGCTACTACTACTGCTACTACTACTACAACAACTACTCCTACTACTGCTAGTACAACTACTAGAACTACTACTACTTCTATAACTACTAATACTACTATTACTACTACTGCTACTACTACTCTTGCTACTACTGCCATTGCTAATGCCACTGCGTCTACTATAGCTACACTACTACTTCCCCTACCACTACTACAACTACTACTACTTCTATGGCTGCTTCTGCGACTGCTAAAACTACTACTACAGGAGCTACTGCTAATGTTGCTGCCACTACTACTACTGCAGCTGCTACTGCTACTAATGTTGCCACTACATCTACTACTACTACTACTACTTCTCCTACTACTTCTCCTAGTGCCACAATTATTGCTACTACTTCTACCACCACCACCACTACTACTATTTCAACTACTACTGCTACTGCTACTACGACCACTACTAGTACTATTGCTACTATGACTGCTACTACTAATACAACAACTAGTTGAACTACTACTACTACTATTACGACTACTACAATTACAATAGCTACTCCTAGTTCTACTACTACTACTACTTCTACTACAAGTACTACTACAACTACTACTACTGCTACTATTACAACTACTACTAACGTAACTCCTACTACAGCAACAACTACTACTACGACAACTACTACAACTACGACCACCACTACTAATACTACTATTACAGCTGCTGCTACTGCTGCTACTGCTACCACTCCTACTACCAGACCTACTGCTACTACCACTACAAGTGCTACTACTACTCATACAACTACCACTACTACAACAATCGCTACTAGTGCTACTTTTGCTACTGCCACAACAATGACAACTACGGCTACTACTGCTACAACTACTGCTTTAACAACTACAACTATCACTTCTACTACTACTACTGCTACTACTACAATAATACTACTACTAATACTACTACTAATGCATCGACTACTACAAATACTACTACTACTGCTACTACTACTACTACTACTTTTGGTACTACTACTACTACTTTTGCTATTACTACTACTACTACTACTACTGCTTCTACTTCTTCTACTAGTTTCATAGCTACTATGTCTGCTACTACTGCTACTACTGCTACTGCCACTACTACTGCTGATTCAATAGCACTACTGCTACCATTACTACTACTACTTCTACCACCACAACTGCTACTACTACTACTTCTAATACTACTACTTCTACTCCTACTACATCAAGTACTACAACTATAGCTACGGCTGGTACAATTACTTGTACTCCTACTACAACAACTACTACAACGATAACTACTGTTGCTACAACTACTACCTCTCTTACTGCTACTACCACTACTACAAATACCAGTATGACTACTTCTGCTACTACACCTGCTTAGACTACTACTGCTGCTACAGCTGCTTCTATTAAACTACTACTACAACATCTACTACTTCTACGGCTACTACAACTACTACTAGTACTAGTACTAGTACTAGTACTACTACTACAACTGCTACTACTACTACTACTACTACTACACCCACTGCTACTACTGCTATTATTGCTACTATTACAACTATTGATGCTACCACTACTACTGCTATTATTACTACTACTGCTACTGCTGTTGCTGCTGCTGTTGCTACTACTACTACAACCACTCCTACTAATACTACTACTGCCATTACTACTACCACTACAACTATTATTACTACTACTACTACAACTACTACTACTACATCTTCTACTGCAGCTGCAACTTCTACTACTATTACTTGTACTACAAGAACTACCACTACGACTACTACTACTGTGACTACTACTTCTGCAACTACTACTACTACTAGTACTACTGCTACTGCTGCTGCTACTACTATTACTACTACTACAACAACTACTACTACTGTTGCTAATACTACTACTTGCACACCTACTAATGCTGCTACTACTACTACTATAAGTACTACTACTACGACTACTTCTACTTCTACTACTACAATAACTACTTCTACTATTACTACTGCTGCTACTGCTATTACTACTGCTACTGCTACTACAAATATTACTTCTACTTCTACTGGTACTACTACTATTGCTACTACTGCTACTAATGCTACCACTACCTAAACTGCTACTACTACTACTTCTCCAACAACTTCAACTATTGTTGCTAGTATTGCTACTACTACTACTGCTACTACTGCTACCACTACAACTTCTACTTCTACTACCACTGTTACTACTACGGCTACTGCTAGTACTACTATTTTACCTATGTCTACTATTTTTTCTACTACGGCAGCTACTACTACTGCTACTAAAATGACTACTATTACTACCCAGACTACTACAATAACTACTATAATAACTACTACTACAGCAAATGATACGGCTACTCCTACTACTTCTGCTACTACTAATACTACCACTACTGCTCCAACTACTACTGCTACTGCTCTACTACTATTACTATTGCTTCTATTTCTTCTACTCCTACAGCTACTATTACAACTATTACTGCTATTATTTTTACTGATGATACTCCTACTTCTACTACTACTACAACCACAACTGTTACTCCTACTACTACTGCACTTGCTCCTTGTACCACTGCTACTATTAATACTACTACAACTAATTCTGTGGTTACAACTGCTGCTATCACTACTTCTGCTTCTACTATCACTACTACTACTACTACTACCGCTACTACTACTACTACTACTACTACTATTACTACTACTATTGCTGTTACTAATACTACTATTAATACTACTAGTATTACTACTGCTACTATTGCAACTACCACTACGACTACTATTTCTACTACTGCTACTACTACTACTACTACTACTTCTTCTACTACAATTACTACCACCGCAGCTGCTACGGCTACTACTGCTTCTTCTACAAGTTCTGCTATTGCTACTATTGCTGCTATTGCTACTTCTGAAACTAGTGCTACATCTACAACTACTACTACTCTGCTATTGTTATCACGGCTACCATGACTACTACTACTACTTCTTCTACTACTTCTACTACTTCTGCTACTATTGCTACTCGACTGCCACTACTACTACTAGTACTGCTACTGCTGCTACTACTGCTAGTACTCCTACTCTGATTACTACTACTGCTACTTCTACTACTACTTCTTCTCCTACTACTGCCACTGCCACTACTATTACTACAAATACTTCTACTACTACCACTGCAGTTGCTAGTACTGTTGCGACTACTACTGCTACAACAACTACTCCTACTACTACTGCCCCTCCTCCTCCTACTCCTACTCCAACTACTATTACCATTGCTACTACAACTGCTACTACTGCAACCTCTGCTACTACTCCTACTACCAATATAACTACTCTAAATACTTCTACAACTGCTACTACTACTAATACTACTAGTACTACTACAACAATTGCTACTACTACTACTACTACTCCTACTCCTACTACTACAACTGCTGCTACTATTACTACTATAGCTACAGCAACTACTCCTACAAGTACTCATGCCGCTACTACTACTCCTTCAACAAAAGCTACTGCAACTGCTACTCGTACTACTTCTGCTACTGCTCCTCCTCCTACTACTCCTCCTAATACTACTACTACTGCTACTTTTGCTACTACTAAAACAGCTACCGCAACAACTTCTACAAATACCACTCCAACTACTACTTCTACTTCTACTAGAACACCCACTTCCACTATTACTATGATAATAACTACTACTGCTCCTACTGCAACGACTACCACCACCACTACTACTGCAGCTCCAGCAACTACTACTACTACAACCACAACTGCTACTACTAATACTCCAACTACTACAGGTATTACTGTTACCACTACCACTACTACTACTGTTGTTGTTACGCCTACTACTACAACTAATGCTATTACCATTACTACTACTATAACTACTACTACTACTACTTCTGCTGCTTATACTACAACTACTCTACTACAGTGGATATTGATGATCATACTACAACTTCTACTACTGCTGCTACCACTCTGACTTTTGCTACTACTACTACTACTAAGGATGCTATGACTGCTACAACAACAACTACTACTAATTTTGCTACTACTTCTACTCTACTGCTACTACTACTATTACTACGACTACTGCTACTACTGCTACTACTACAACTACTACAACTTGTGCTACAACTGCTACTTCTACAACAACTACAACTACTACTACTTCTACTTCAACAACAACAAGAACAACAACAACAACAACAATAACTACTACTACTACTACTACTACTACTACTATGACTACGACTACTACTACTACTAGTACTACTATTACTTCCACTACTACTACTACTACTACTACTATTCTCCTCCTACTACTACTTCAGCTATGACAACTACCACTACTGGTACTACTATGGCTACTACTACTATAGCGACTACTATTACTACGACTATTGATACTACTGCAACTACTATTACTACAACTACTTCTACAACTGCTTCAACTACTACTACTACTTCTACTACTACTTCTACAACTACTACCACTACAACTACTACTACTACTATGGCTAGTAATACTGCTGCTGACACTTCTACCATGACTACTACTACAACTAATACTATTATTGCAGCTGCTATTACTACTACAACAGCTGCTACTACTACTTTTGCTGCTACTAATACTATTACTACTATCACAATTACTACAACTGCTACTGCTGAGACTACTACTATTATGACTATAACTACACTAAAACTACTGTTGTTGTTACCGCTACTACCACTACTACTATTACTACTATTACTACTACTATAATTAATAATACTTCCACTACTACTACAATTTCTACTTCTACTTCTATAACTGCTACTGCTACTACCACTACTAATACTACTACTACTACCACAATTACTGCTACTACTACAACAACAACTACTACTACCACTACTACAACTACTTCTCATACAACAACAAATACTACGACTACGACTACTTCTCCGACTACTACTAATGCTGCTACTACTACTACTACTACTACTGCGACTTCTTCTACTTCTTATGCTACTGCTGCTGCTGCTGCTACTACTACTACAACTACTATGACTGCTACTACTACTACTATTGCTACTATTACTACTGTTGCTGCAACTACTACTGCGGCTACTACTACTACTATTTTTGCTGCTGCTACTTTTACTACTTCTATTGCTGATGCTACTACTACTATTACATTTGCAACAACAACAACTACTATTACTGCTACTGCTGTTGCTGCTGCTGTTGCTGCTACAGATATGACTACAACTATTGCTACTGTTATTATTACTAGTACAACTAATACCACAACTGTAGATGCTACTATTGATACTACTACTTCTGTAGATGCTACAACTACTATTGCTACTGATACTACTTCTTCTTCTTCTACTACAACTACTTCTCCTACTACTACTACTTCTGCTACTACGACTGCTTCTACTACTACTACTACTATTGCGGCTGCTACCACAACTACTGTTGCTGCTGTTGCTGCTACAACTATTACTCTTACAACTTCTCCTACTAAAACTAGTATTGCTACTTCTATTACAGCTATTACTACTACTACTACTACTTCCACTAATACAGCTGCAACTATCACTATTTTCGCTACAACTACTACTTCTCCTATGACTACTACTTCTGCTACTACTATTGCTACTACTACTACTACAACTACTTCTACTACTACTATTGTTGTTGGTTCTGCTTCAACTACTACTCTTACAACTTCTCCTACTACAACTACTATTGCTACTTGTATTACAGCTACTACTACTACTACTATAGCTTCAACATCTACTCCTACTAGTACTACTACTACTACTTCTGTTGCTACCACTACTAGCACTACTATCACTAATACTATTGTTGCTGCTACTATTGTTGCTTCTATTACTACCACTACTCCTGCTACTATTATTATGGCCACGAGCACTACTGCTTCTGCTACTACTGTTGCTACTACTACTGCCACGACCACGACTACAAATAATGCTACTACTACGACAAGTACCACTACTACTACCACTACTACTACTGTTATAACCGCTATTACTGCTGCTAGCACTACTACTACTGCTGCCGCTGCTGCTGCTACGGCTGCTACTACCACTACTGCTGCTGCTACTACTACTACTACTACAACTGCTACAACTGCTACTACTATTGCTGCTACTACTCCTAATAGCACTACGAACATCAGCACAACTACTTCTACAGAAACTACTTCTAATACTACTACTGCTATTGCTCCTCCTCCTACTCCAACCGCTACTACTACTATTATTGCAACAACTACTATTACTATTACTACTAGTCCAACTCCTACTCCTACTAATACTCCTACTATTACTTCTACTACTTCAACTACTACTACACCCATACAACAACAACTACTATATCTACTACTACTACTACTAGTCCTACTACCATTACTACTGCTACAACTACTAATACAATAACAACTACTACTACTGCTACTGCTAGTACTCTACTTCTCCTACTATTACTACTACTGCTCATACTGTTGCTGCAATAACAACTGCTACTACGACCGCAACTACTTCTGCAACTATGACTATTAATGTTGCTACTACTACAAATACCACCACTAATATTGCTGCTGCTGCTGCTGTTACTATAGCTCGAACTACTGCTACTACCACTACTACTGTTGCTACTGCTGCTGCTGCTGCTACAGCTGCTGCTACTACTACTACTACTACTACAGCAACAACTACTACTACAACTACTATTGATATTGCTACTACTACTACTACAACTACTCCTACTGCTTCTGCTACTATTAGTACTACAACTACTGCAATTATGACTACTACTACTACTATAATTAATTCTCCTTCAGTTACTACTACTGCAACTTCTACTACGACAACTACCGCTACTACGACTACTACTGCTGTTGCCGCTACTTCAATTGCCACTACTACTACTCTTACAACTAATACTATTGCTACTATTGCTGCTACTACTACTACTACTATAACTACTACTACTAGAGCCCCTACTACTACTGCTACTATTACTACTAGTATTACCACTCCTATTACTACAACTACTACTTCAATTACTGCTACTACCACTAGTACTGCTATTACTACTACTACTGCTGTTGCTACTCCTTCAACTACTACTACTCCTCTACGACTAGTATTTGAACAACTACTACTACCGCTAGTACTACTATTACTCATACTACTACAGCTACTACTGTTGCTACTACTACTACTACCACTCCACTTGTTACTACTATTACTGCTACTACTACTGCTGCTGTTACTACAACTGCTACTACCACTACTGCAACTACTACAACTAACAATACTACCGCAACTACTACAACTACTACCACCACTCCTACTTCTGCCACTACTACTACAACTACAACTACTACTATAACTACAACAACAACAACTACTACTACTACCACTTCTACTGTGGCTACTACTACTACTACTACTACTAGTGCTGCTGCTGCTGCTATTACTGCTACTTCTAATGTGGCTACTACTACTATTGTTGCTGCTTCAACTACTCCTACTACTACTATTATTACAAGGACTACTACTACAACAACTACTACTAATACTACTACTCCTTCTCCTCCTACTACTACTACGACTGCTACTACTACTATTGCTACGACTACTATTACTACTACTACTCCAACTCCTACTCCTACTACTACTCCAACCATTACTTCTGAAACTACAACTACTACTACAACAACTACTACAACTACAACCACTACTACTACTCCTACTACCATTACTACTTCTGCAACTACTACTACAACTACTACTACTGCTACTGCTACGGCTCGTACTCTACTTCTCCTCCTACTACTACTACTGCAACTACTACTGCAACAACAACTACTACTACTGCAACTACTTCTGCTACAACGACTATTGTTGCTGCTACTACAACGAATACCACTACTACAACTTCTTCTGCTGTTGCTGCTACTGCTGCTAGTACTACTGCGACTACTACTCCTACTGCTGCTACCTCTACTACTACTACTACTACTACTACTACTACTACTACTACTACTACTACTACTACTACTACTACTACTATTACTGTTACTACTAGTACTACTATAACAACTACTACTACAACGCCTATCGCTGCTACAGTTACTACTACTACTTTTGCTGCTCTTATTGCTATGACTACAACAACTACTGCAAATACTACTACTACAGCAGGTACTACTACCACAACTAGTACTACTATAACTACTACGACTACGACTACTATTACTACTATTACTACTAATATGACTAATAGTACTACTACTACTACTTCAACTATTAGTTCTACAACTTTTATTACAACTACTACGACTACTACTACAACAATTATCACAACTACTACCACTATTACAACATCAACAACAACTACTGCTGCAACTAATGCTACTATTACTACAATTAATTCTCCTTTTGTTACTACTACTGCTACTTCCACTATGACAACTACCACTACTACGACTACTATTGTTGTTGCCGCTACTTCTACTGCCACTACAACAACTCTTGCTACCAGTACTACTAATACAACTACCACAACTACTAAAATTGCTACCACTACTGCTACGCAGCTATAACTGCTACTACTGCTATTATCACCACTACTACTACTCCTACTATTGCTACTACTGCTACTACTACTACAACAACTACTGCTGCCCTTGCTACTACCGCTGCTCTTGCTACTACAGCTACTACTCTTGCTACTACTACTTATACTACTAATACTGCTGCTGCTACTGCTGCTACTGCTGCTACTACTATTGTTGTTGTTGCTGCTACTACTACTACTACGACTGCTACTACAATTGCTACTACTACTACTATTGCTACTACTATTGCTACTACTACTACTACGACTACTACCACTACTGTTGCTGCTGCTACTACAGCTACTACTCTTACAACATCTCCTACTACTACTACTACTATTGCTACAAGTATTACAGCTACTACTACTACTTCGTCTTCAACCATTACTACTACTAGTACTATAGCTCCTACTTCCGCTACTACCACTACTGCTGCAACTACTAAATCCACTAGTACTACTACTACTACTTTTGCTAATCCTACTACTGGTACTACTACTACTACAACTAGTACTACTATTAATAATACTACTACTACCACTATTACTCCTGCTACTATAATTACTGCTTCTACTACCACTACTTGTACTACAGCTACTACTACTGCTACTCCTACTACTCCAACTACTACTACTACCACTTTCGCTACTAATGTTACTACTACAACTCCTACTACTAATACTACCACACCTATTGTTGCGACAACTACTACTGCTACTACTACTACCACCACTCCTACTACTGCTACTACTGCTACTACCACCACTCCTACTACTGCTGCTACTACTACTACTACAACTTCTACTGCTATTACTACCATTGTTGTCGCTACTCCTACTACTACTACTACTATTACCATGACTAATACTATTACAAAAAATACTAATACTACTACTAATCCACCTCCTAGTACTACTACCACTACAACTGCTACTGTTGCTATGACTACTATTACTACTACTACTGCTTCAACTGCTACTCCTACTACTACTCCTACTATTACTTCTACTACTACAAGTACTACTAAAACTACTCCAACAACTACAACTATAGCAACTACTTCTACTATTACTACTCTTGCTACCATTACTACTGCTACTACTACTAGTACCACAATAACTACTACTGCTAGTGCTAATGCTAGCATCTACATCTTCCACTACTACTACTACTACAGCTAGTACTACCACTACAACAACTACTGCTACTACGACTGCAACTACATCTGCTACAATGACTATTGCTATTGCTACTACTACAAATACCACTACAACTGCTACTCCTATTGCTGCTGCCCCTGCTGCTAGTACTACTTCTACTACCACTACTGCTACTGCTGCTGCTACTACTACTACTTTTACTACAACAAATACTACCATTACTACAACAACTAGGACTACTACAACTACTACTAGTACAACAACGGCTGCTGCTGCTGCTACTACTACTACTTCTATTGCTGTGACTACTACTGCTACTACTTCTACAACGACTACAGCTGCTTCTACTACCACAACTAGTACAACTACAACAATAACTACTACTGCTGCAACTAGTTCTACTATGGTTACTACTAGCGCTACTACACCGACTACTATTACTACTACTACTACTACTACTACTACTACTACTACTACTATTACTACTACTACTAGTACTACAACTACTATTGCTACTATTATTACTACTACTATTGTAATTATTACTACTACTACTATTACTACTATTACTAACCAAAGCAGTATTGCTACTACTGCTACTACTATAATTAATTCTCCTTCTGTTGCTACTATTGCCACTTCCAGTATGATAACTACCACTACTGCAACTACAATTGTTGTTGCCGATACTTCTGCCGCCACTACTACAATTCTCGTTACAACTACTACTACTACTACTACCCCAACTACTAAAACAAGTACTACTACTTCTACTGTTTCTACTGCTACTACTGTTGCTATTATCACTACTACTACTACTGCTTTTGCTATTGCAATTATTGCTACGACAACAACAACTACTACTACTGCCCTTACTGCTATTGCAGTTATTGCTACTACTACTACTACTGCAATTATCACTACTACTACTATTGCAACTATTGCTACTATTGGTACAACAACAACTATGACTATTACTGCCCTTGCTGCTATTTCTGCCATTGCAAATACTACAACTACTCCCGCTACTACTACTAATATTACAACAACAACAACAACTACTACTACTACTACTATTACTACTACTAATACTACTACTACTACTACTATTACTACTACTACCACCACCACCACCACCAATACTACTACTATTACAGCAACTACTGCTGCGACAACTACTATTACTATTACTAATACTATTTCTACTACTACTCCTACTACATTTACTTTTACTACTCCTACTACAACTACCACTATTACTACTACTGCCGCTACCACTGCTACTATAATTACTATTACTACTTCTAGTACTGCTACAACAACTACTGCTGCTACAATAATTACTACTGCTACAACCATAACAACAATAACAACTGCTACTACTACTACCTCAGCTACTGCTTCTGCTACTACTACCGCTACTGTTGCTACTACAACAATGACTACTACCTCTACTACAATAACAACAATAACATCTACTACTACTACTCCTACTCCTATAGCTTCTACTACAACTTTTACTTCAACTTCTACAACAACAACAACTACTACTACTACTACTACGACTACTACTACTTCTACTACTAGTACTGCTACTAATACTACAATGACTGATACTACTACTACTGCAACTACTACAACTAAAATTACCTCTAATACTACTTCAACAACTGCAACTACAACTACACTACTACTACAACTACTACTACTACTACAACAACTACTACTCCCACTACTATTACTACTACTACTACAACAACCACAACAACAACTACTACTAGAACTATTACTAATACTACTATTGCTACTACTACTACTGCTACAACTTCTACTACATCTACTACTACTACTACTACTTCTTCTAATGCTACTGCTACTACTGCTAGTACAACTATTGCTACTATTTCTACACGTACTCCTAAAACAACTCCTGTAATTACCTCGGCTACGGCTGATATTGCTGGTACTACTACTACTACTACTACTACTACTACTACCACTACCACTACTACTACTACTACTGCTACTGCTACAACAACAACTACTACTAGCATTAATACTACTACTACTGCTGCTACTGCTGCTGCCACTGCCTCAACTACTACTAAAACACATACCACTACTGCACTACTACTACAACTAGTATTACAAGCACTATTGCAACTCCAACCACTACTACTATCGCTACTATTAATACTACCACTACTATTACTACTACTACAACAACTACTCCTATTGTTACTACTACTACTACTACTACTACTACTACTACTACTACTACTATTGCTACTGTTACTGCTCCTACTTCTACTACCACTACTGCTACTACTACTAGTACTCCTATTGCGACTATAACTACTACTAATACCACTACTACTACTTCTGCTACTGCTAATGCTAGTACTATACTTCTCCAACTACTACTACTAATCCTTGTACTACTACTATAACAACTACTGCTACTACGACCTCAACTATGTCTACTACAATGACTATTGTGGTTGCTACTACTACAAATACCACTAATACTGCTACTGCTAGTACTACTGCTGCTACAACAACTACTACTGCTATTGCTACTACTGCTACTACTACTACTGCTGCTGTTGCTACAACAAATACTACCATTACTGTAACTACTAGTACTACTAAAAGTACTACTGCTACAACAACGACTGTAGCTATTGCTACTACTGCTTCTATTGCTTTGACTACTACTGCTACTACTACCACAATGACTATTGCTGCTTCTACTACCACAACTAGTACAACTACAACAACTACTACTACTATGCAACTACTTTTACTATGGTTACTACTTGTGCTACTACACCTACTACTACTACTACTACTACTAATACTACTACTACTACAACTACAACAATTAGCATTGCGACTACTATTACTACTACTATTGCAATTATTACTGCGACTACTATTACTACTATTACTAACGAAAGCACTATTGCTACTGCTACCACTGTAATTAATTCTTCTTTCGTTACTACTACTACCACTTCCACTACGACAACTACTACTATTGCAACTACAATTGTTGTTGGCGATACTTCTACTACCACTACTGCTACTCTTGCTACAACAACAACTACTACTACTACCCCAACTACTAAAACAAGTACTGCTACTTCTACTGTTGCTACTACTGCTACTGCTGCTATTATCACAACTAGTACTACTACTGCTATTGCTACTATTGCTACAACAACAACTACCACTACTACAACCCTTGCTGCTATTGCAGCTATTGCTACTTCTACAACTACTCCCGCTACTACTACTAATACTATTGCTACAACAACAACTATGACTACTACTGCCCTTGCTACTATTCCTGCTATTGCTACTACTACTACAACTACTCCCACTACTACTACTTATATTACAACAACAACAACAACAACAACAACTACTACTACTACTACTACCACCACTAATACTACTCTTGCTACTACTACTACAGTAAATATTACCACTATTGCTACTGCAACTACTACTACTAGTAGTACTACTACTACTATTAATACTACTACTACTATTACCACTACCAATACTACTACTGTTACAACTACTACTGCTACTACTACTACTATTACTATTACTACTACTATTTCTGTTGCTACTCCTACTACTTTTACTATTACTACTCCTACTACAACTACCACTAGTAGTAGTACTGCTACTACCACCACTACTATTACTACTATTACTACTACTTTTACTGCTACAACAACAGCCACAACAACAACTACTACCACCTCGGCTACAACTTCTGTTACTAGGACTACTATTGCTACTACTACAATAATGACTACTACCTCTATTACTACTGCAACAACAACATCTACTATGACTACTACTCCTATACCTTCTAGTACTACTTCTACTTCAACTTCTACAACAACAACAACTACTACTACTTCTACTACTACTACTCCGGCTACTAATACAACAATGACTACTACTATTACCTACTGCAACTACTTACAAACTACCTCTACTACAACTTCAACGAGCGACTACAACTACATACTACTATAACTACTTCTACTATTTTACTACTACTACTCCACCACACCACTACCAACCACCACAACAAACAACAAACACAACGAACTACTATACTACTACTAATGCTACTACTATTACAACAACAACTTCTACCAACATCTAATTACTACTAGCTAACTACTTCTACTACAACTACTGCACTTCTGCTACTACAACTATTGCTACTATTTCTACACGTACTCCTAAAATAACTCCTACAATTACCTTGGCTACTACTCCAACTACTCCTACTGTTACTACTACTACTGCTTCTACTACAACTACTACCACTGTTACTACTCCTACTTCTACTACCACTGCTGCTACTACAACAAGTACTACTACTAATACTACTACTACTAGTACCGCTACTTCTACTACTATTATTGCTACTACTACTCCAACTACTGCTACTATTGCTATTGTAGCTACTACTTCTACTACTACTACTAATACTGCTACTACTACTACTACGCTACTACTACTATTTCTGTTGCTACTACTTTTACTACTACTACTAATACTACTACTATTACTAAAACCATTGCGGCTGCTACTGCAGTTGCTACTCCTACTGTGACTTCTTCACCTACTATGACTATTGCAACTAATACTACTGCGATTGCTGCTACTACTACTAGTGCTACTACTAGCACTACAACTTCTAAAACTACAACAATAACTACTATCGCTCCTTCTACAAATGCTACTACTACTGCTCCTACTCCTAGTAATACTTCTACTACTACTCCTACTACTAATGCTACTGCTACTACTACAATTACTGCTGCTGTGGCTACTACTACTGCTACTGATTCTCCTAGTACTATTGCTACTACTACAATAACTACTACTAATAGTACTCCTGCTACTACTACTACTACAAATACTATTCTTTTTACTAATGATACTCATGCTACTACATCAACTACTACTACTTCAGCTACTGCTACTACAATTGCTACTCATACACAACTACTACAGCTCCTACAATAACAACTCTACTCTTACTACTACTGCTAGTACTGCTACTGCTACTACGACTTCCGCTACTACTATATCTACTAATATCGCTCCAATTACTGCTACTACTGCCACTAGTACTCCCACTGCTACTGCTACTACTACAACTATTACCCCTTCTCCTACTACTTCTACTACTGCAACCACTACTACTACGGCTCCAGCTACTGCAACTATTGCTACTACTACTACTACTACTACTACAACCTCTCTGGCTACTACCGATACTCCAACTACTATCGCTACTAGTACTACTTCTACCACTACTTCCGCTGTTGTTACGCCTACTGCTGCTACTTCTGCTACTACTATTACTGCTACTGCTACTACTACTGTGGCTGCTACTACTCCTACTGCTACTACTACTACTGCCACTACTACTTCTACTACTATTTCTACTACTACTACCGCTGTTGTTACTCTAACTACTACTGCTACTGCTCCAAACATTACAACTACAACTACTACTACTTTTGCGGCAACTATTGATGATAGTACTACTACTGCTACTGCTACTGCTACTACTACAACTTCTGCTACTTCTTCAACTACTACTATGGGTAGTACAACTGCTACTGCTACTATTGCTTCTACTTTCGCTACTACCTCTAGTACTACTATTGTTACTACTGTGACTACAACAACTACTGCTACTTTTGCGACTACTGCTACTTCTACTAAAAATACAACTACTACTACTTCTAGTTCAACTACTGCTACTGCTTCTACTACTACTACCCCAACTACTGATGCGGTTACTGCAACTTCTACTTGAACTTCTGCCCCTAGTAGTACTTCAACTACTACTGCTACTACTACTACTACTACTATAACTATTACAAATATTACTACTTTTGCTGCTGCTACTACTACTACTACTACAACTTCTCCAACTCCTAACACAACAACTACTGTAACTACTACTACTACTGCTACTGCAACGACTACTGATACTTCTGCCACTACTACTACAACTATAGCTACTACAACTATGACAACAACTAGAACTTCTTCCTCTACTACTAGCACTACTACTACTAGAACAACAACTATTGCTATTACTTCTACTAGTGCTCCTATGCCTACTACTACTATTACCACTAATGCAGCTACTCCTACTGCTATAACTACTGCTACTACAACAAATACAACACCTACTGCTATTACTACTACTAATGCTAGTACTACTGCTCCTGTTGTTGCTGCAGCTGTTACTGTTACTACAACTACTATTATCACTAGTACTACTATTACTGCGACTGTTGCTACTACTACTACTCCTGCTACTACTACTATGGCTACTACTGCTACAACTCCTCCTCCTCCTCCTCCTCCTCGTCCTACTACTACTACTACTACTAATACTACTACTACAACTACTACCACTACTACTACTTCATCTACTACTACTTCTACTACTACTGTTACAACTGCTACTCCTCCTACTACTACTACTACAGCTACTACTACTACAGCTATTATTGTTGCTACTACTACTATTACTACTACTATTACTAATACCACAACTACAACTGCTACTAGTACCACTACTTCTTCTACTACTACAACTAATACTACTACTACTACTATTGCTACCACTACTACTACAACTACTACTAGTAGTAGTCCTACTATTGCTGCAACTACTACTAACGCAACTACTATAATTACTGCTACTACCAAAACTAATACTATTGCTACTGCTAATGCTACTTGAACTACTACCACTACTTTTGCTACTGCAACTGCTATTACAATTACTGTCATTGCTGCTGTCACTACCACTCCTACTACTGCTGCTACCACTACTATCGCTACTGTTGCTACTACTACTACGAGTACTACGTCTGTGACTTCTAATACTACTACTACTATTACAACATCTTCGACTATAGCTACTGCTACCACCACTACTACTATTATTGCTATTGCTGCTACTGTTGTTGTTGCCGCTGCGACTGCCACTACTAATACTACTACTACACCTCTTACAACTGCTAGAACTGCCACTAATATGACTGCTACTACTATGACTGCTAATACTAATGCTGATGCTTCTAGTTCTGCTATATCTTGTACTATTGTTGCTTCTACTTCTGCTACTACTTTTGGAATGAGTACTACTATTAGTACTACTACAGCTCCTACTATTACTATTACAGCTACTACTGCTGCCATTGCTATTGCTGCTACTACTACTGCTACTAAAGCTGTTACTGCTACGACTTCTGATACTATTGCTACAACTGCTACTACTACTCCTACTACTGCTACTACTACTACTGCTGCTACTACTAATACTGCTACTTCTGCGACTACTACTACTAGTGCTACTACTGCTACTACTCTACTGCTGCTACTGCTACTTCAGCTACTACTACTATTTGTACTACTTCTTCTTCTGCTACTAGTATTAGTGCGACTCTTACGACTACTACTACTGCTACTCCAACTACTGCTTCAACAAATACTTCTACTACTGCTACGACTACTACTACCACTGCAACTTCTACTGCTGCTGCTACTACAAATGCTACTACTTCATCTACCATAGCTGCTGCTACCACGACCGCAACTAATACTACCGCTACTACAACTAATTCTACTACTACTACTAACACAACTAGTACTACTGCTCCTGCTGCTACTACTACTACTACTACTACAACTCCTGCTGATGTTGCTACTGCTGCTACTACTGATGCTGCTGCTGTTGATACTACAACTACTAATACTACTACAAGTACTGCGGCATGCAATTCGAATAGTACTACTGCTGCTGCTGCTGCTGCTTCGAGTATGGATACTGCTGTAGCTGCTACATCTACTATTGCCACTTCTACTGCTAGTTCGACTACTGCTTTTGCTGTTGCTA